>CAUYRH010149201.1:0-16704 GCA_963574655.1 Perodicticus potto
CCTGTAGTCCCAGCTACTTGGGAGGCGGAGGCAAGAGACTCGCTTGAGCCCAGGAATTGGAGGTTGCTGTGAGCTGTGATGCCACAGCACTCTATCCAGGGTGACAGCTTGAGGCTCTGTCTCAAAAAAAAAAGAAAAGAAAGAATTAATTTAAGCATTATATCATTATATATTGGTAGATTAATTCCCATCCCTCCATCCCATTCCCCTACCTCTCTCCCTCTCTGGAGGTAACCACCATATTGAGGTTGTACATATTCTATCATTCTTCTTTGTGTTTTTATATGCTTACCAAATGATGGATTATATACCCATAAACTAACCACACCATGTTGTCACAGAAGAGTTGTTCTTCAAAACAAGGAAGAGTCTCTCTCTCTCTGGTATGCTTGCACGCAGTTACAACCTTTTGGGTTTGGGCTGGATATTTCAGAAAGATTCTAGGGCAGATTCTAAAGTCTTTTAAAATAATCACCACAGAACGATCTAGTGTAATATTTTGCTAGCACTCAAAAGTAAAAAGCAAAGCAGGCAAATATAAACATTTTAATATGATTTCTTTTATCCATCTCAAGTTAAAATGTTTTATATTGTGAAACACTGTTTTATAATGACCTAATGTGAATGACCTGTCACTGAACAATTGGGAAATAGGGATTAAGCAATTTAACTAGTATTATAATAATAGGCTGAACACAGTGGCTCATGCTTGTAATCCTAACACTTTGGAAGGCCAAGGCAGGAGCATCGTTTGAGTTCAAGAGTTCAAGACCAGCCTGAGCAACATAGAGAAATTCCATCTCTACCAAAAACAATTATTAACAAATTAGCTGGTCATGGTAGCATGAACCTGTAAGTACCAGCTGCTCGGGAGGGTGGGGCAGATGGATCCCATGGTTCCAGTCACTGCAGGTTGAAGTGAGGTATGATAGGGCTACTGTACTCTAGCCTGGGAAAAAAAGAGAGACTCTGTCTCAAAAAAAAAAAAAAGGAAAAATAAAAAAATGATAGTTTCGTCTCTTGCTTTAAGGTCCAGCTCAATGTCAACACATTAGTGAATCCATGATCCCCAAGTTAATTCCTTCAGCCATCATTTATTGAGTGGCAAAGCCCTACAGATACAAAAGTGTGTCAGCTCCAGTTCCTGCCCAGAGTTCAGAAATAATTAAACAGTAGTGTTTGACAAATGTACTAAGAGAGAAATTTATGAAGGGCTGGTGGAGCCTAAATGTCTCTGGGGCAACTGGAGAAGACTTTACAGAGGAGGTGACGTTTCAACTACATTTTGGAGGATGAGTAGGAGGTCATAAACTGGAGGACGGAAGGTGATTCCAGGTTGGGAGACACTGAATGAGAGGGTACAAAGGGTGGTATTAGTTTTAGAAAGACAACTAAGGATTGACACTGGAGGTGGAGAGACAAGAAGGCTGGCAACAGTTCACACAAAAGATGACATGATTGCAGGAATGAGGAGGTAGGGGGAAGGACTGGAACAAAATCTAGACAAATTTAGCAGAACTTGATGCCTGATTGTATGGGGGAACAATGTAACATGGAGGGGATGACTCCCAAAACTTCACAAATGATCGGGTGGTGAGGCCATGATGGAAATAAGGAACACAGTACAGAAGATAAGAACAGACCTGAGAGAGGGAGTTCAAGTTTAGAATTTAGAGTTGGGGCTCGGCGCCTGTGGCTCAGCGGGCTAAGGTGCCAGCCACATACACCTGAGCTGGCGGGTTCAAATCCAGCCCGGGCCCGCCAAACAACAATGACGGCTGCAACCAAAAAAAAAAAAAAAAAAATGGCCGGGCGTTGTGGCGGGCGCCTGCAGTTCCAGCTACTTGGGAGGCAGAGGCAAGAGATTCGCTTGAGCCCAGGAATTGGAGGTTGCTGTGAGCTGTGATGCCACGGCACTCTCTCCAGGGTGACAGCTTGAGGCTCTGTCTAAAAAAAAAAAAAAAAAAAAAGAATTTAGAGTTGGAGTTGAGACCTGTTCCATGAGATCTTTAATGATTTCCCTTTCTAGGCCACAAATCACTCCTTCCGTTGCACACGACTGTAGACCTTTTCATGTCAAATTAATCAAATTTGCTGTGTTTACAAGTATACAGGATGTCCCAAAATCACCGCTAAAGCCACCATACTTAGGGAAGATGGGAAATCATAGCTAAATGTACCTTTATTTACAAAATATTCATTACAAAATTTTACGAAGAGGTGGCAAACACATAGAGAATATTTTGTAAACATTTTATAATGAATATTTTGCAAATAAAGGTATTTTGCTATGCTTTCCCATCTTCCCTACGTATGGTGACTGTAAGGGTGACTTCAGGACACCCTGTATGTAACTTTGCAAATCAGGGAGAAAAGATACCAGTTCTAATCCGCCTCCGTATTGCTCTTCTGGCAGTGCCTTACACACAGAAGGTCCTCAGAGTTTGCATTCTTAAAAAGGCAGCTACATCAGATAAAAATACTTGTCAGCTAACATTTATCAAAACAGTGAACAAAACTTGTAAACTGATGGGCATGCATAAAATACCTAAAGTATCTGGCCCTGCAACACCTGCTTTTAATGTTGCAGCCAATTCTGGATGTAAAGCAACTCCCTTTGTGCTTATCATACAAAGTAATCTTTGTATTGCCATTTAAGGGATAAAACAACAGACGTCTCAAGTGACTGATTAACTTTCCTGGGGTCGGGAGGCTTGTCAGGGGCTTAGGCAGGATTTGGGCAGGCTGGTTCCTGCACACTGCTCCCCAACCGATCGAGGTGAGCCGGCTCTGTCGCCCTGATTCTCGGCAGGTGTGAAAACAGGAGGGGTGGCACCCTGTGGCTCAGCGGGCACAACAAGCGGGGGTCTCCCTCCCACACTCCCACCGTCTGGGCGACAGACTGAAGCGCCCCGACGGGCACAGCCACTGAGCCCGCAGAGCAGGGAGGCTCTGGGCCCGCCCCTCGAGTGGAAGGGGCGTGTCCTCCCGCGTGCCGAAAGAGCGCTGAGGGCGAGGGGCGTGCCCACCTGCGAAGCCCTGGAGCGCTGATTGGCTGTGAGCACCGAGGCGCGAGGAGGGGGCGTGTCCGCACGTGAGCTCCCCAGCTGTTCCGAGGCCGCGCCGCAGAGGAGGACGCGTGCACGGCTAGGCCACCTCCTCCTGCTGGGGGGCAAAGGGCTTCCTGACGCTGGAGCTTGCGGACTTCTGGCCATGGCAGAAGCCGAGTGGGAGTCGCTGGAGCACTGCTTAGAGAAGCACATTCCGCCCGCAGAGTTGCGAGAGGTGAAGCGCATTCTCTATGGAAAGGAGACCAGGTGTGGAGTCTAGTGTTAGGGCCACCGAGTGTGAGTCTTGGGAGACAAGGGGAGGGCTTCAGGGCTTATAAAGGTCCGAGTTGGCAGGCAGAGGGCATAGTAGGTTTTAACGTGTCGGCTCCTGGGTCCTCAGGGGTTGCAGCATTCCAGGGTGACCTTTACAATTCACTTCTCCCCAAGGTTGCTGGAACTGGATGCCTGGAACTGGAGGGGAGAGGACTGGTTTTTACTCTGCAGGGCTTTCTCTGGCCACCCCCACACTCCTTCCCCCTTTAAATGACCTGCTTCCTCCCCAGAGCTAGGTTTGTCCTTCAGCCAGGGACACTTAGCAGATGAACTGATTGTCCAGCCCCAGACCCTCCTGCACTCAGTGACCAGACCCCTGGAGGTAGAGGCTGGCAGTCTAGCTGGGGGGGGAACCTCTCTCACTAACAAGCCCTAAAAATCAGTTACCACACTGTGCAGTTTTTTGCACTCCTGGCCAGTTGCATGTGTTGTTCGGACTTTCCGAGGGCCGAGCACTGCTGGATACTAACTATACAAAAGCTGGAAAAGACACTTTCCCTTTTAATCTTCTTTCTCTTTAGTCCACTCTTCCCTGTGGCAACCAGAAGGATCCCCTTAAAACATAAATCATGTCCTGTTGCTCCTTTGCGTAAAACTCTGGAAGAGTTTTTCCTGGACTTTAAAATGCCATCCAAAGTCTGATCCCATGCAGCTCCTGACTAAATCACCTTTTACTTCCTTGACTATTTGGTGGAGGCCCCTACTTCCCCCCAGTCCAGCCAGACTGCGTGCCCCATGACCTGTGGCAGTGACCCTGCAGCAGGAACTTTGAACAGCTCTCCTGTAACTGGAGAGTATTAACTGGGTCAGTGGTCCCCAGCCACGGCTGCTGTGGGGTTACTACAGGGAGGCCAGACATCAGATCCAAGGGTCTTTTCACAGGTAGTAGCTGGTAGTCAGCATAACTGTTTTTTGGGATGAGATGGTATAAAACTTCGTGAGAAAGGGCTGTTCGTACCCAAAGAGGGGCTGGGTGGCCTTCAAGGCCCTTCCCAATGGGCTGGTGTTGCCCTCTTCCTTCCCGCTGCCCCTGGAAGGACTAGTAAGTGAAGTATTTTAGAGTGGGAATTTTTTTTTTTTTTTTGAGACAGAGTCTCAAGCTGTCGCCTTGGGTAGAGTGCCATGGCTTCACAGCTCACAGAAACCTCAAATTCTCGGACTTAAGCAATTCTCTTGCCTCAGCCTCCCGAGTAGCTGGGATTACAGGCACCTGCCACAACGCACAGCTATCAAAGGTGTCTTAAATAAAGCAGATGATGTCTCAGCCTTCTAAGGGTGGGAATTTGTTTTAAGGATGAGGTGGGCATGTTCTCCTGGGGAAGAAGTGGAGAGAGCTTGTGGGTGTCTTAGGAAAAGAGAAATAAGTTTCCCACATGGGTGACTGGGGGGGGGGGCATTCTAGAGCAGGGCTGAGGTCGGGCGGGACAAAGGCTACCATGAAAGAGGGATTTTATCTGAGTGTTTGCATCACTCCAGAGCAGGGAGGGGTGATAATAGGGTAAAATGGGAGCCAGCGTCCAGTGACCAATGACTGCCAGACCTCATTCTGGAACTTGGCTCACAAGCACGAAATAAGTGGTTCCCCTTCTCCTACTCTCTTTTCTTCTGTTCCACTCAGCATTTTACCCTTCCAGATTTTATCCCTAAGATATAAACCTTTATGGTTGCTCAGTCCTTGGAATTGTGTAGTATTTGGCTACAAATGAGATTTAAAATTGAAGATACAAGATTATTCCTCATTTAAAAACTCTTCTCCCGGGTGGCACCTATAGCTCAGTGGGTAGGGTGCTGGCCACATCCCCCCAGGCTGGTGGGTTCAAACCCAGCCCAGACCAGCTAAACAACAATGACAACTGCAACAACAACAAAAAATAGCTGGCGTGTGGCAGACACCCGTAGTCCCAGGAACTTGGGAGACTGAGGCAAGAGAATCGCTTGAGCCCAGAAGTTTGAGGTTGCTGTGAGCTGTGATGCCACAGAACTCTACCAAGGGTGACATAGTGACACAGTCTCAAAAAAGAAAACAAAAACTCTTCTCCCACTTAAATTCCTGTTCACTCCTCAAAGCCCAAGGTGGACACAGCCACCACTGTCCCCTGACTTATCCTCAGCCCCTCCTCTGGACTCCCATTGTGCTCCACACAAGACCACCTTCTCTCCCAGTTACAACACTTAGTAAATGTTTGCTAAGTGAGTTAAAAGGGCCTTTGTCTTGCCAGACAGATGTAATCCCCAGAGAACACTGACTCTCAATTTTAAGACAGCCAGAACCAAAAAGCGCTCATTCATTTGACAAACATTTGTTGAGTACTTATTTTTGTCTCTGGCGCGGGATACCAGGATGAGTGAGCCACAGTTCCTGCCCTTGGGGGCTTTCCATCTTTTGTTGGTTGCCTTAGGTTGTGAGAGAAGGGTGCAGGGAGAGCTTGAGAGGGTTGATGTGTGTGGGGTGGGTGGGGGGTCAGGAAGGCTTCCTGGGGGTGCCATGCTCTCCAGGAGTTTGTTAGGAGACAGGAAGGGCACATGTCCCGAGACACCGGGGACCATGAGGAGGCAGGATTAGCTAGGGTAGATCCAGGGGGCTCCCAGGCAGTAGAAGAATGTCCTGCTGCTGGTGAGAGCCTTCAAAGAATTTGCCCTGGTGGCTGTGTCAAGAATGGCCTAGAAAAGGGCAGGTGAAAAATGAGAGGCCTGGCTTAGCGCCTGTAGCACAGTGGTTACGACGCCAGTCACATACCCCGAAGGTGGTGGGTTTGAACCTGGATCAGGCCAGCTAAACAATGACAACTGCAACAACAAAAAAAAGCTAGGCGTGTGGCCGGTGCCTGTAGTTCCAGCTACTAGGGAGGCTAAGGCAACAGAATCGCTTAAGCACTCTACCAAGGGCAACATAGTGAGACTCTGTCTCAAAAGAGGAAGAAAGAAAAAGGAGAGGCCTAACACAAACAAGTGTCTGGAGGTGGAAAGGCAGAAGGCTCCCAGAGGTCTCAGGACAGTCGGTCACTGGACACTGTGGATAGCAGGCATGGCAAGAAGGTGATGATCGTGCTGGCTTCTGGCTTGGATGCTCTGGTGACTGGGGTTCTCCTCTGATGAGGAGCAACTCTGGAGAAGGATGATCAGTTTAGCTTTGGACGAGTTGAGCCTGGAGTCCTGCTTAATTCTTAGGACCACTGTCACAAATTACCACAAACTGGGTGGCTTAAAGAAATTTAAGGCAGTGCCCGTAGCTCAGTGGTTAGGGTGCCAGCCACCCACACTGAGGCTGGTGGGTTTGAACCAGGCTCGGGCCAGCTAAACAATAATGACAATTGGCTCGGTGCCTGTGGCTCAGTGGTCTGAGGCGCCAGCCACGTACACCTGAGCTGGCGGGTTCGAATCCAGCCCAGGCCCGCCAAACAACAATGGTGGCTGCAACCTAAAAAAAAAATGGCCGGGCATTGTGGCAGGTGCCTGTAGTACCAGCTACTTGGGAGGCAGAGGCAGAAGACTCGCTTGAGCCCAGGAATCGGAGGTTGCTGTGAGCTGTGATGCCACAGCGCTCTATCCAGGGTGACAGCTTGAGGCTCTATCTCAAAAAAAAAAAAAAAAAAAAAACAATAATGACCATTGCAACCAAAAAGTTATGGTGGGTGCCTGTAGTCCTAGCTACTTGGGAAGCTGAGGCAAGAGAATCAGTTAAGCATAAGAGTTCAAGGTTGCTGTGAGTTGTGACACCACGGCACTCTACCGAGAGTGACATAGTGAGACTCTGTCTCAAAAAAAAAAAAGAAGAGAAATTTATTCTCACAGTTGACCAGAAGTACCAGACCAAGGTGTCAGTAAGGTCACACTCCCTCCAAAGGCTCTGGGGAAGAATCCCTTCTTGCCTTTTCTGGTGGCTTTCTGGCATTCCTGAGCTTCTGGCAGCCAGTCCACGTGGCCCTCCTATTTTCCCTGTGTCTCTCCTTTGGGCATCTTGAATACTTGTCATTGTATTTAAGGCTTACTCAGACAATGCAGGATGATCTTATCTTGAGATCCTGACCTTCATTGTATCTGTGAAGACCTTTTCCCAAATACGGTCGGTCGCAGTCCACGGGTTCCAGGTATTAGCACAGGGACACATTCAGGCTTGCAATGTATCCTGGAGACAGTCCCTCCAGGTCAAGGAGGGGCAGGTGAGGTATGGGAGAGGCCCAGAGATTATGGAGAACCTAGAGAGTAAAGGGGTCTGTGGGAGACTCGAGTGAGGATGAGAGGCATTGAGAGGACATGAGCAGGACAGAGAAAGGAGCAAGAAGGTGCAGAGGAGTCTAGTTGGTGAGGAAGGCAGAGAGTCTGCTGGCTTGAGTAATGGCTGGTGGCAGTGTGCAAGGTGGGGAGTTGGAGGTGGCGTCTGAGCGAAAGGGAAGTGTGTGTGAAAGCTCCCTGCACAGGGAAGCAGAGACAGCAAGTCGAGGGAACAAGAGGAACGTGTGTGGCACGCACTGGTGCCTAGGCATACTCTTTCTCTTCTCTTTTTCAGCAGGAGAGACTCTGACGGCCTTAACGGTGGATGTGGTGGCTCTTTAGGTACTAATAGGAAAGGCATCCAAGCTGGGTATATTGTTAGTGAAAAAGGCAAGTTGAAAAGCAGAAAATACAGAATGATGCCTTTGTGTGTGTAGTACACACACTTAGGCAGGGACATATTGGAAAGAAACATGAAATATTGCTAAAGAGGGGTTGTCTCTGAGGTCTGGGGCTCAGGGGTGGGATGGAGAAGGGAACTTATTTTTTCATTTTATACCTTTTCCCACTATTTGATTCCCACCCCCACATGAGTTTGTGTTTCTTTTATAACAAAGCTGTAGTTTAATTATTTAAAATGCTGATGGTAAAGAGCCATTAGAGGGGGAAAGATGAAGTTGCTGAGGTGGCAGGAGCTGGCATCCTCAGGAGAGGTCTGCCTTGACCCTGGGTAGGAGAGGCCAGGATGGGAAGTATGGGCTTTCCTCCTTAAAGTTGGAGGCGAGGCCCTGGTCTTTGCCCTCTGGACCTGTGGCTGATTAGTGCCTGCCTGAGCCCTTTCAAGCTGCAGTAACAAAATACCATAGATTGGGAGGCTTATAAACCACAGAAATTGATTCTTTGCGGTTCTGGAAGCTGGGCACTAATCCCATTCATGGGGATTGGCTCTCCTCAGCTCAGACCCCACCTCCAACTCTCCACCTTGCAAATTGCCACCAGCCATTGTTAAAGCCAGTGGACCCCCTGCCATCCTGACCAACTAGACATCTCTGCACCATCTGACTCTTCTTTCCCTGTCCTACTGGCATCCTCTCAATGCCTACATCCTCACTCGAGTCTCCCACAAAGTCTCACTTCCTCTAACCCCTTTAATATCTGGGTTCTCCACAATCTCTGGCTCTCTCCCACTCTGCACCTGCTCCTTCTCTACCCTCATGACCTAACCCCCTCACAAAGAGCCCCGTCATGTTAGAGGTTAGGATGTATGACTTTGGGGCGGACATAAACATTCAATCTATGGCAGTGCCCTACTACATCTGTGTAGGCACAGCGTGTGTTCATTGAATGTATCTGCACAGGTTATAGCCAGAGGGTAGTTTGGATTCTCCAGGATGAAATGGAGTAGGATGTGGCAATAGACTGCCTTGTATAATAGGAGGGCAGGGAGACCTTACAGGTGGTGATAGGACAGTTGGTGGGGGTGCTGGCTCAGGACAGGTGGCGAACCAAAGGCAGCTGTCCTGGAGGGGGAGCAGCCTGGCTTGCATCATGTTGGGCTGGGGAGAATGAGTGTCCTCGGAACTGAGGGGTAAGGAGGTGGGAGGCCTTGGGGAGGGGGAGAGAGGAGAGGTTGTGCATTAAAGAAAGATGGAGGACAGCTGTGGCTATGGATAGAGCGAGATATCAGGCGGGTGTCTTTGCACACGCAAGACAATAGCTCTTCCACCTCATATCTCCCTGGTGTGAGGCTACAGGCTAAGGACAGGGCCTGCCAGGACACTCAAAGACTGCTCCGGCTCCCAGGCCCACAGGCTTGAGACACCCAGAGCCTTCCTTCTTCTTCTCCCTGTGACTTCCCAAATCTACTGGAATTGTAGCTATTAGAAAGTTCTCTGGTTGTGTCCACTGATTTGCCCTGGGGCTGAGGCCCATGCAAGGGGGCCCTTCCGCCCAAGGGTGGGAGGACTGTTGGAGACAGTCACAGCAAGGGGAGGCGCAGTGTGGGCACCGCTGCTATTTCTAACCTGCCAGAGTGAAGGGAAGCTTGACTGTTTGAAAAGCAGGCTGATTGTCAGGGGCGGAACCGAACTCAGAGCTGTCAGGGGCATCACATGGAAAGTGCCTGGCAGGGGGCGGCGACAGGGGGCTTGGGCTGACAGGGCTGTGATTTTGAAAGAAACGTCTTTAAGAAAGTGATTTAAAGTAGGAGAGAAATATTATTATTAGATAATGGCTGTCAGGTTATTTTTTGATGTTCTCTCTGGGTATTTCATAACCATCTCACCCTTAGATGGTAAGCCCTTCCTGGCCAGGGGCCATGCCCCAGGCCTCTGAGGGTTTCACCCAGCTCCAGGCATACAACAGGCAGTGTTTGCTGTTTGGTGAATGGTCACTCCAGTGGGAGATTTTCTACATAATCCTCTAGCTCTTGTTAATAAACCACAAACCCGGACACCTGGGCCCCACCACACCTACCCAACTTGAGGCTCGAAACTGGCCCCTAGCAGGAGCAGCAGCAGGACAGAGCAGTGGGGATCCTTACTTATCAAGGGCCCTCCTCCAGCCTGTCTCCTGAGCCTCATTCTCCACGTCCCTCTCTCTTAGCACAGGGCTGCCGTGGCCCCGAGGCTCAGCATCACCCTCTGATTCTAGTTCAGAATCATTTTGGGGGATCTGTTCCCTCCTTTCTGTGCTGACTGCTGAGAATTAAATCCCTGTCCTGATTTCAGCAACTCTAAAACACCAACTTCTTGACTCGCCACCCCTTTGCCAGGCCTAACCAGGCGCCTTCCCACTGAGGTCTCCCCACTGACTATGGGTAATGTCCAGACCCAGTCTAGTGTCCCGTCACAGCTGGGCCCACCTGCGCCCCAGCCCCTTTGGGCCCTGCCACCCTCTTGCCAGGATGCCCTCCCCTCTTCTTTGCCTAGGGTGAGAGGGGGTTTTCAGCACAGCAGACTACATCAAAATTATCTTCCCTCTTCTTTCCTTGCCCATCTAGGAAGCTTGATCTGCCCAGCAGAGCTTTCGAGGCCGCCTCCAAGGAAGACTTTGAACTACAGGGATATGCCTTTGAGGCAGCCGAGGAGCAGCTGAGACCACCCCGCATCACACGGGTGGGGCTAGTTCAGAACAGAACGCCTCTCCCTGCAGACGCCCCGGTGGCAGAACAGGTGCAGCCACTTTTGACTGTAAATACACCAGTGGGGCTGTGGCCGTCCTTTGTTTTGGACACTCCACAGACCCTGGCTGGCTGCTGTCTCAAGCCTCTAGGCTCAGACACCTTGAATTGCAGCAGAGACCCTCCTGCCTGGCGTCCCTGCTCTTCCCCAGCCTGTGTCTCTGACTCTGCTCTCTTTTCTAATTCTTACCCTTTCTCTCTGTCCTCATTACTGTTTTTCCCACTTACTCTCCAGCTATTGATCTGGACATCCATTTATCAACTAGGAGGATGCCTTTTTGGCGGCCGCATCCACTCCGTCCACGGGACGCTGCCTCTCGGCAGCTGCCAGGAGGCTGCCAGCCAGCACACACCGGTCAAGACTGTCCTGCCTTAATCCTAAGGGTGGGGCTCACTATACCCAGAAGCCTGTCTGCCGGTGGTGCCTGCAGGCTTACGGGAATAGATAGGTATTTGCTTTCGGTCTTCCAGTTAGTAAATAAATGTGACAGCCTCTTATATTTCCCAGGGAAACACGTTGTTCCCAATGCTAGTGATTTGTTTTATATACTTTTCTGCAGCATTCCTCCAGCTGCTCAAACTTTCGGGGCTTTCTCTGCAGAAGTTTCCTCAGAATATAGTGTGCTCGAGAATTCTCAGGAATTCTTGGGAAACCTGTGGTCGCTCGGACTCCAAGTCAGATTCTGCATCATCTTTCACACTAGACCTCGCTTTGTTTTTGTTGGATTAACAGAGGTCTGGTTCTCCGTTGACTTTTTGTCTCTGGATTCATTGTTCGAGGTGGTTTCCCCTCTGTCATCCCGTATTGTCAAGTAGCAGGGCCAGGGGGTGTTTTTTCACCCCTGTGGCATATAGAAGTATGCCCTGTATATTGCTAAAGCCAAGCCGCATGTGTGTTCATGTGGCTGACACCGTCAGCTGTTGTGCACAGAGCCCTGCGGTGCACAGCCTCTCGGGGAAGAAACCAAGGGCATTGCAAAGAGTTGTGCCGTTGGGGTTTTCAGCTTGGTTCCTTTGGTCTTTCTTTGAACAAATACTTCTTTATGTCCCCTGGGAGGTAAGCATCCTGCTCAGGACAAGGAGACTGAAGAGGATGCTTTCTCCCTGCCCCCCAGCAGCCTGGGGGATCCTGGGAGTGACAGTGAAAGAACAGTGGCACACAGTGGGAACAGCCCTGCTCTGGGGGCTTCCAAAGGCCAGGGGGTGCCAAGCTACGGCAACTGGGAGAGTCTGCAGAGGTCACAGAGAGGTTACACGTGACACAGATAACACCTCCAGGAAGCCGGGGCGGAGGGAGGGAAGCACATTCCCGGCTGAGGGCACGGTATACATAAAGCACGGGGATTTGAGAGCCAGAAAGGCGAGGTGCTCCTGACAAGATGCACACAGTGGTCAGCACCGTGGTTCACGCCTGTAATCCTAGGCATTTGGGAGGGCGGTGCGGGAAGATCACTTGAACCCAGGAGTTTGAAAACACCCTGGGCAACATAGCGAGACTCCTGTCTCTCTAGAAAATAATGAGCTGGGCTCGGCGCCTGAGCTTAACAGGCTAAGGCGCCAGCCACGTACACCTGATCTGGCGGGTTCTAATCCAGCCTGGGCCCGCCAAACAGCAATGACGGCTGCAACCAAAAAAATGGCCAGGCATTGTGGTGGGTGCCTGTGGTCCCAGCTACTTGGGAAGCGGTGGCGGGAAACTCGCTTGAGCCCAGGAGTTGGAGGTTGCTGTGAGCTGTGATGCCATAGCACTCTATCCAGGGTGACAGCTTGAGGCTCTGTCTCAAAAAAAAATAAAAAAAGAATGAGCTGGGCAGGCATGGTGGTATCTGCCTGTAGTCTCAAGTGCTTGGGAGGATGAGG
The DNA here is from genome assembly GCA_963574655.1 of Perodicticus potto. NCBI lineage: Eukaryota > Metazoa > Chordata > Mammalia > Primates > Lorisidae > Perodicticus > Perodicticus potto. The sequence goes on from CAUYRH010149201.1 coordinate 12,637, forward strand.
CAAAAAAGAATTACTAGAACCCAGGAGTTTGCGGCTGCAGTGAGCTACGATTGTGCCCCTGCACTCCACCCTGGGTGACAGAGTAAAACACTGTCTTTTAAAGAAAAGGACACAGGGGCGGTGCCTGTGGCTCAGTGAGTAAGGCACCGGCTCCATATACCGAGGGTGGCGGGTTCAAACCCGCCCCCGGCCAAACTGCAACAAAAAAATAGCCGGGCATTGTGGCGGGCACCTGTAGTCCCAGCTACTCGGGAGGCTGAGGCAAGAGAATCGCCTAAGCCCAAGAGCTGGAGATTGCTGTGAGCTGTGACACCACAGGACTCTACTGAGCACTCTTCTACACAGTAGAAGTACCAGGACAAGGCTTGCTTTGATGTACCTTAATGGCAGGATGGTAGAGAGCAGACTGTGTCCCAGGCCGAGGGAGCAGCTGACCCAGGGCTTGGTTGTGTATGGAGTGCCATCTTCACTTACACCTGTCAGCAACCGCCCCAAGCAAATAGCAGTTCTCATTACCCACTGAGGAAGCCAAGGCAGCGTCCAGGTGTCTATGAGCCCAGAGCCTCTGCGCCTGCACCCTCTCTTGCAGGTGTTGGACCTGACAAGAAAACCAAATACTAGGACCTCCCCACCCTACTCAAATGCCCGCAGCTGGCCAGGTGGGGGTTGCTTGTTCCATGTGCATTGTGATAAGACTGCAAAAACTAACCATTGGAATTCAATGGATTCTAATCCTCAATTTGTTTTTAAAACTTTTATTATGTTGTTGTTGGGTTTTTTCTTTTTTTGAGACAAGAATCTTACTTTGTCACCCTCGGTAGAGTGCTGTGGTGCCTCAAACTCCGGTGCTCACGCGATTCTTTTGCCTCAGCCTCTGGAGTAGCTGGGAGTACAGTCGCCTGCCACAACCCCCAGCTATTTTTAGGGATGAGGTCTCACTTTGGCTCAGGCTGGTCTCGAACTCTTGAGCTCAGGCAATCCACCTGCCTCAGCCTCCCAGAGTGCTGGGATTACAGGCATGAGCCACCATGCCTGGCCCTAAAACTTTTTTTAATGTAAATGTTGTTGAATTAAGCAGAATTTAATCCTCTTTAAATCATCAGGTCTCCGCCCTTCACAGACGCATAGAGGCAATCGTAGAGGTGGCCGCAGTGTGCGGCGTCAACATCATCTGTTTCCAGGAAGCATGGAGTAAGTCTCTTTCATGGCCTTTTCTCTGCGCCTTTCATACGATTATATGTTACCTCAGTGTTGCCAAGACTGCTGATTTTTTAAACTATCTCCTTTGTTTACTCATCCATAGAAAGGTTCTCTGTCAACATCACCGGAAATACAAGGCCCCCAGCCTCCCAGGCTGTGTCTGGTTCTGTCAGCCCTTCCTCCCAAATTGTTCTGAATCCACTCACATCTTCCCACCTCTCTGTCACTGCTGGGTCCCAGCCGGCGGCCTCTCTCTCCCAGCTTTTATCATTCCCCGCAAGTGATCACCTGTACCCTCCACTCTGGCCCTTGTTCACCTCCAGATCTCAGCTCAGAGGCAGCCAAAACATTCCTGTAACTGTGTACCGTTTTTAGTTTTTTATCGTTTGTTTTAGAGACAGGGTCTCACTCTGTCACCCAGGCTGGAGTGCGGTGGTACAATCACAGCTCACTGCAACTTTAAATTCCTGCTTCAGCTTCCTGAAGTGCTGGGACTGCAGGCATGAGCCACCCCACTCGGCCATCACCTGGCCGTGTGCCATTGCTCTGTGTTACTTTCTATTTTTATCAGAACGATACATGCTGATGGTTTACAGTGAGATGGGTATATAAGGTCTGTTCCCCCCCAAAATAGCTATTCTCCCCAGAGGCAGCTACTTTCAGCATCTCGCTGGTTCCTTTGGAATTTACTTTTGCTTGTGTTGCTGCTTCCTGATTTTTCAGCTTTGCCTCACTTGTCGACTTCCCCCTGCGGAAGAAGTCGGTATTATCTCCTCCTGGTTCCCCCCACACACAGGTGCTCTTCCTGTGCCATTCCCCCGTCTGTTCTCTGTCAAGCCATTTTGTCAACCTTGATTTCCTTTCCTGAATAATTTTCCATTTTCCCTGGAGTCTTCTTTGTTTTCTACGTACTTACCACAACTTCAACCCCATTTTTCCAGTTTCTAAAGCCCTTTCGCGTGTTTTCGATACATCAACTGGCCTGTTGACCTCCCCTCTTCCAAGGTCCCAGAGCCTCCTGACTGCTGTGGTCCGGGTTGGGTGCCCCCTCTGCTGGCTGCACGGCCGGCCGTCATCCTGGGGAGTACCTGTGACTTGCGTTTCTCTGTTCCTACATCTTCCTCTTTCTGGGTTTACACCTCATTTGGGTAAGGTAACTCATGAGTTCTTGTAACTTTATGTGGCTCAGTATCTGTGTGTCGAGTACCAAGTTTACCTTTCCAGTCCCAGGCATGGGGCTCGGTCACTCTTGATAGCGTTTCCAGTTCTACATCACACCCAAATGGTTCAAGCCAGTGGCCGGAGGATATGAACTTAGAAGCATCTCTCCAGTCTGGCAGACTGGGCTTCCCACTTTCCTGCCACTTCCTTTAAATAGACAACCCAGGCATTCACCTGCCAGCTTCAAGTCGCCACATCCTGTTCCCTTATAGATGCTGCTGTTGCCTTACACTTCTCTTTCTCTCTGCTTAATTCCTCCTTTTTTCCTCAGGGGACCAAAGGACAAAGGATTCCCTTCCCAACTCAAAGTTTCGTACTTTGGGGATGTACCGAATTCGTACCTTTCATCAGAACCACGGGCTTCCCCAGCCTGTTTTTCCCCAGGATACCAGGGGGAGGACACAAGCCTGGGCCTGCAGCTCCAGGGTGATGGTCAGGCATAAATTTGACATAGGTCAGACAAGAACCAGAAGGTCATCTGCCAGGATAAATAAGTTTCCCATGTAAAGGACCCTTGGTCATGTATCGGACAACTAGGCATCGGGCCATCCTCCAGGTACAAAAAATATCCCATGAAAGGCACACCATGAACACCCCTATGTCCGGCTCCTCCTCATTTTCTGTGTGAACAAGGTTGCCAGCCACTCCGATACTGGAGCCTCCATTTAACTGGGCGCTCTCGAAACAAGTAGTTTCCTGAGAAAGAAAGCAAGAGGGAAACTTTGAGATCTTGCCTACCTGAAAATATTTTTCCTCTACAACTTGCTTGTGGTTGCGTATCAAATTTTAGGTTAGAAATAATTTTCCTTTCGATTTTTGGACACATACTGTTCCACTGTCTTCTAGCTTTGGGTATTGCTGACTAGTGCAAAGCCGTTTTGATTTATAACCCGTTGTCTAGGCCTTGATTATTTTTCTCTGGAAGATTATAGGATCTTTTCGTTTTCAACAATCCTCTACAATTTCATAATGAAATTTCAGTCTAAAAACTTGGGTCTGGGTGGCACCTGTGGTTCAAGGAGTAGGGCGTCAGCCCCATATACCAGAAGTGGTGGGTTCAAACCTGGCCTCAGCCAAAAACTGCAAAAAAAAAAAAAAAAAAATCTAAAAATTTGGGTCTTGGTGGCACCTGTGACTCAGCGGGTAGGGCGCCGGCCCCATATACCGAGGGTGGTAGGATCGAACCAGGCCCCGGCCAAACTGCAACAAAAAATAGCCGGGCATTGTGGCCTATAGTCCCAGCTACTCCGGAGGCTGAGGCAAGAGAATCGCCTAAGCCACAGCACTCTACCGAGGACAGTGGAGTGAGACTCTGTCTCTTAAATTAAAAAAAAAAAAAAAAAAAAAGTTGGCTCGGCGCCTGTGGCTCAACGGGCTAAGGCGCCAGCCACATACACCTGAGCTGGCAGGTTCGAATCCAGCCCGGGCCCGCCAAACAACAATGACGGCTGCAACCAAAAAATGGCTGGGCGTTGTGGGTGCCTATAGTCCCAGCTACTTGGGAGGCAGAGGCAAGAGACTTGCTTGAGCCCAGGAATTGGAGGTTGCTGTGAGCTGTGATGCCACGGCACTCTCTCCAGGGGCTTGAGGCTCTGTCTAAAAAAAAAAAAAAAAAAAAAGTAATTTTTATTCTCCCTGCATGGTTAT
>CAUYRH010149209.1:0-11687 GCA_963574655.1 Perodicticus potto
AAACAAACACTCACTGTATAATAATAATTGGGAAGTAATAGATGAGCACACACAGGCACAAGGAGATGTAAAGGCCATTGGAAATCAAGAAGGCAGGAGGTGGGAGGGTGAACACTTACCTATTGGGTAAAATGAACAGCATTCAGGTGAGGGGCACACTAGATGCCCCAATTTAAGAGTTATGTGTATAAAAGGTAACTATGTAACAAAAACATTTGTACACTCTTAGAATTTTGAAATGAAAACCAATAATAGTAACATTTTTAGGATTTAATGAGAGGGAAGAAAAATAAAACTACTTACCAACATCTAAAATATGAGAATATTCCCCTCTACCAATTTCATAAGTTAGTGTTATTAGTTTGAATTGTTTGAAATTGTGATCATTTACGTTATTGGCATCTGTTGACCACACTCCCATTTTTGGAAATGCATCTCATGTTTAATATGTAGCAGGAAAGGATCAGGTGCCCTTCACACTCTTGGACCCTGCATTTCTCATGCACTTCAGTAAGCAGTGGCATCTCGGTCCTTTACTAATCTCCAGAATTCTTCATTCAGTTCTCTTCTCTCTGTGCTCTACACATCTTCCCTTAGCAATAGAAACTGTTTCATGGTTTTATCACCCAATTCAATTCCCCAAATTTTCTTTGCTATTCATGGAGTCAAGATTTCTTTCTGGCAAGGGTTGCAAGTCCCGGATAACACATCAGTCTCTCAAGCAGACATGCCCAGCCTCAGCTCTGCATAGCTGGACTAGATACCTGGTGTCAAGTCCCACTCCATGCCCAGAAGAGGGAAAGATAAACAACCTGCAGGGGAAGAAAGGTCACCAGGAACTTTCAGAGATGAAAAGCACTATGTTTAGTTTTCAAGAACAAGAATGGGGGAAAGAAATGCATGTAGGTAAACGATTTAAACCCATGGTAAAGACAGAAATCACAATAGGTCAGCAAGTTGTTCAGATGTGGAATCAGCAAATAGGTATGTTAACATAAGTAGGGTAATGTTACAGTAGTCAAAATTAGAGAAGAAAATACAGGGACCAAAACTTTCTGAAACGGAGTTAGCATGAGTATCAGATCTTACAATTATATGGGAGGCATTACAGTGAAAGTTAAGAGAAAAGATGATTTTCAGTAGCCATAATACTCTGAAGCAATACCTGGAGGACAGAGAAGAGTGAGTGGGAAAGTTGGAAAGCCCAGGATATGTGGTCAAGAAGTTGGCGTGTAGAGGGGTAACTTGGAAAAGTTCTTAGAAGCTGCCTGATACAAAGAAACTGCAGACATACAATGGGAGTTGAGTTGGAGCCATCACTGGAATATCAAGCTGAAAATAAGAGCCCATTTAGAACTTTGAGCACTTTTACTCATTGAGTGCTAATGTCATCATATTACAGACTTTACAGGCTTCTGCCCTACTTATATCTTCTCTTCCCAAATTCATTGAGCCACCTCTCACCCAGAAATTTACAGTGAAGGGTGTCCTGTAAAATATGGTCCTTATCCTCTAACAGGTACAAGGACTAGTACTTGGGTGACTGGCACACCTATAGTCATGACTTGAACATTACCAAAGTGATCCATACAAGTAAAACAAAAACATTAGTACCCCCTTAATACTTTGAAACAAGAAGAATAGAGAAAGGAGATAGGGCCAAGTGGACACAGGGGACTAAGACACAGTTCATTCATTTGTATTTTGAAATAAAAAATTGGTGTGAATAAAACAGAATGGCCCTTTTGCAAAACTCTATGGAGTTTCCTCACAATGTGAAAACTAGGACTGCCATATAAGCAGGCAATGCTAGGGATGGTCATATATCCCAAAATTACTAAAATCAGTATATGAAAGAGATGTCTGTACTCCTATGTTCACTGCAGACTTAGTTATAACAGAAAAAATATGGAACAGCCTGAGTTTTCAACAATGAGCAAATGGATGTGGAAAATGTGACATATACACATACACATAAGTATATACACACACATGTACATACCCAGACATACATATGTACACATTCATATACACACAGAATGGATTATTGTTTGGTATAGAAAAGCACATGCTGTTATTTGTGAGAGCATGGATGAACTTGGAAGATATTAAGTGGAATAAAATAAGCCGCACACAGAAAAACAAATATCCCAAAAGCTCACTTAGATGTGGAATCTAACCACATCCAAACTCAGAGAAACAAGTCACAGAGGGGAGGTAGCCAGGACGTGAAGTGTGGGGATAATGGGGCAATGTTAGCCGTAGGTACAAATTTAACCTATGAGATAAATCACTCTGGATATCCACAGTGACACACGGCGATGCTGTGCCAGATACTTTCCATTTGCTAACAAAGTAGATCTTAAGTGCTCTCACCACACACACAGCAAAACACAACGATGTGAGATGATGGATATGTTAATTAGCTGGTTTGTGTGATCATTTCATGATGTTCAAGTAGATGGCATCATGATGTCGTACACCTTAAAAATGCCTTCTTTTATTTGACAATAACATCTGAATAAAGAAAGAAAAGCATTTTTGAAAGAAAATGCCCTAAACACACTAAGTAAAAGGAAAAGAATGCAAGACCAAAACCACCACATCATGAGCGTGTGTTGTCTAATGGATTCATATTTTAAATACAAATACACACATATGTAAAAAGTAATAGGATATAAAAAGCAATCCTGTGTAAGTGTAAAAGAATGAAATGTGGAGTTCCCATAATAATAGCTGACAAACTAGACTTGCAGACCATCATGTGTGTTTTATAAAATACATGTCTAAAGGGAAAGACACAACAGGTTCAAAATAAAAATGAAAGGTGTCAACTCTATACAAACGAACCAACACCCGGAAAGCAGGTGCTGATTGAATAACATCAAACAAAATAAACTGTAAGGGAATAGAATTACTGGAGATCAATAAAGCCATTTCAATAATAACAAAAGTTTTATATTTGTGTATACAGATACACATACCGTCAACATAGATAATGTAAAAACCTAGAATTATAAGGACACACAAGAAAATGCACAACTGTTTTGAGAAATTGTGAGCAATATCTTTTAGTCATTACAGAACCTGCAGACAAAATGTCAGTCAGCATATAAAAAATTTAAACAAGTCTGTTCATACTACTGACTCAACTGCTATAAAAGAAACACAGCCACTATAAAACCCATTTTTCCTTCATAGGCACATATGAAACCAGAAGTAACTGTATACCTCACACTGAAGTGAGTATCAAAAAATTCAAGAGTTTAATTCAAGAGTTAACAACCATAAGAAGTTATGAATCAATGAGTAATTAAATGATTAAATATGGGGGGGGGATCTGACTTTTCCATCTTTTCAGTACTGAAGGATTTCTTAGTAATCACATAATGAAAAATACTCTATTAAGAAAATGCACGATGGCATGACCATTGCAGAAATAAGTGTGAAGACTAGAGAATAACCTTTAGAGAAACGAGTGGCAGTAAAAACATAGCACCAAAGTGAAATCTGAAAAACATAAAGAGATTTAATGCAGGTAAAAGTGGAATAATAGAAAAGAATCCAAACTGGAAGGAGAAAAATAGTTAAAAGTGAGTTCCTATAAAGAAGAACAAAGGGAACCAACCTTCGGTGAGTCTGTACAACTGTCCAAGGGAAGGCACCAGTACAATCAGGAATAAAATGTTAAAGAGAGCAATTGGGGCCAGGCGTGTGGCTCACACCTGGAATACTAACACTTTGGGAGCCCAAGGCAGGTGGATTGCTTGAGCTCATGAGTTCAAGACCAGTCTGAGCAAAAGTTAGACCCCATCTCTACTAAAAATGGAAAAACTGAGGCGAGAGGTTCACTTGAACCCAAGTTGAAGGTTGCTGTGAACTATGGCACCACAGCACTCTATCCAGGCCAACATCTTGAGACTCTGTCTCAAAAAAAAAGAAGAGAGATCAATTTGGAGCTCAAAATAAGTTTGAAAAGATGACACTGTGATTAACTAACTATGCCAAAAAGTTCAGAAGGTCTATGGACATGGGCAAATTTTAGAAGACTTCACCTGCCAGAAAGGTTATTAGAATTGCAGAAAGTCACAAATGAGCAACACACTCGATGATCAAATTGAATAGTGGGCAAAATTGTGCAAAGCAAATTCTGAAGAATGGTTCGAGGATGAAGTTCTCCAAAGATACCACATAGGAAATACATCTACAAACCACATTGTATGGACAGGAAATAAGAGCATCTTGCAAACTACAAAATTAGGTTAGCACAACCTTACCAAGAAACATAATACAACTTTTATGAAAAGTCTGATGACAACGGACTTTGCATTTCATGAAAATGAATAATTGCTTCAACAAATAAATAAATTACAAGATAAAATTGAATGTCTATCAATGGTTAGAATTATAACTATGTAGCAATAGGAAGAATTATCATTATCGTAACAAAATTACATCAAGAATATCATATTAATGATTAAACATTTGAAAGATTTTCCATTAATACTGAATATGATCAAAAATGCTCTCACCGGTTGTATTCCTCATGTTTATAGAAGATTTTTATTGTAAAGGAGCAAAGTACAGTTAATAATAATTGGAAAATAGTAATACTATCTGAAAATTATTAGCAGTTTATCTAAATTTCAAAAAAAATCTAAAATTGACTAAAGGATTTGAATTATTAACAGAGATTTTGAAGATTACCAAGAACAAAGTCAGTATAAAACTCATTTGCATTTCTATATTATAGCATAAAAATTTTTATAAACATAATTTATGGAATGATATATTTAAATGACATAAAATTATAGCAAAGCTGGGAGTTTGTACATATTAAGCATGTGTAAAATCTCCAGTTGGAAATGGTTAGGGTTTTTAACCTAAATGTGACTGAAGAATTTTTCAAAAAAAATGAGCACACGTAGATTTGAAATAAATGATATTTGTATAAAATCGAATGATGTCAGGAAAAGAAATTAAGAATGATAGGAGAATAGAAAAGAGAGTAATAAAATGAAACCAGAGTTATTACCAATGCAAATCAACAATATTTAAAGTATTGAGAATAAAGAAATCCTAGTGTATGGGAGATGTGTGTCTATCTACAGAATTGAATGGAACTTGCGAATACGATTTAGTACTAACCCCAAAGTTCAAAATACAGAAAGGAGAGCATAGCACTGTCTTAAAATAAACTTAATTGATCGAAGAAAATGATTGAGAGAACCATAAGAAATACTGAAATATAAAGAATCAAAAGAATAAAAGAAGGTGAAAACTTTCATATTGGGAAGCAAAGAGAATAGTAGCAATAAAATATACAACAACAAAATATAAACATTTCATAACTGCAAATATGTCAGAAAGACAAATCTGAAAACATTTGAAGTCTCTGTAAGGAAGCATAGCATGGGAATGGGGACATGGAATAGGTCTTTACACCTCCCCATGCTTCCCAAGGCTGAGTGTGCAGAGTCCTCACAAAAGGTAGGCGGCTTCCCTGAGACACTGAGGCATCTTGGAAGGGCTGGGTCTGACCAGCAATGAATGTGTATCAGGGACAGATGGCAGGACTTCTCCTCCCACTGGACACCCATCATTTTGTCCCCTACTGCCTCAGTGACCTTGTTTATCATACATCCATTTATGTGCCCAGAGAAGCAACAAGTATCACTCTCCCAGATGCAAAGTGATTCCCCTGGTAAATAATTCAGGTGCTTTAATCAGGAATTACAAGTCACCATGTCAGGGTGTATGTTTGCCCAAGTTGAACTACATCTGAAAGTGAACTTCAGGATCTAAGAAGTTATTAAAAGTTAGTTTTCCCTCAGCTGGTGGGCATGACCAAGCCCTGCCCTATCCTGACTACAGAGCAGGGACCCAGAGAACACACTTCTCCTCAAGCTTTAAGGTGTGTTTTAACTTCCTCCATGTTTCTTTAAACTCAGGTACAACAGGAGGCCCTGCGTTTTTCTGTCACTGAACCATGCCAAGTGTCACACAGGATTGAACACTTGGTGTTTTCTAAGGAACACTTTTTCTCATTTTAAAATTGTTTGCCGAGATATATGGATTGAAACTCCCCCAGTTTTACTGCTAAATATATTCTATGTACTGCTATGTACTGTGTGGTGCAATGTAAAATAAGATTAAGAGTGCACATATTCCTGCACCATGTAGTTCAATCAACAAATCTGAAGACTTAAACTTCATGCCTCTAAACTTAATATATTTCTCTCTTTCCCTCAAGATCAAAGACTCCTGAATGTTTCACATATTGTCCTTTCTTTTGTATTTAACATCTTTCTGTGTTGTGATTTTAATGGCATGTAATGTTCAAATTTTTATGGATTTTATTTTGTATGGATTGTATTATAGTTTTACCATACTTTGATTTTCAGCCTCAAATATATTTTTGTAATTACATTGTGCCATATTTTTGTCAGGTCCCCCAAAATCTGCAGTTTGAAGTCTCCTGGCTTGGAGGTGCTCTGTGGTCATGGGGATAAAGTTTGAGCTACAGAATTTCCACTTGCATAGAGAAAAATAATCCACAGACAACAAACACTGGGGAACATAGCTGTTGGAGCTTTAGTGCCTTGGGCACTAAGGCTATGGCCAAAACAGAATTAAGAAAACTTTGGCTAAGTGTTAAGTTCCTTCAGGAAACAAAACCCAAGCATCATGGAAATAATTTTTTTAAATAATACTCAGACACGACATAATGTGTAATAAATATTTCTGATGGATGATGATCCTTAGATGAGCCCAAATTTCGTGTTGATACCTGACCACCAATGTGGTGGTATCAGAAGGTGGAGTGATTTCGGAGGTGATGAAGTCGCCATGAGTGCAGAGCCTTCTGAACTGGAATTAGTGCCTCAGAGAGTTGTCTTTCAGCTTTCCCAAAAGTGAGTTTAGATACCGAAGAGAACCTGAAAAATAAGATATTCGCATTTGAGATGTGTCAGGTAGAGCTCAATTTAGACTTTGTATAATCATTGAGGAAGAATTTATGCTGAAATCAATTACTGCAGATAGTGTGATTATTCTAGGTACTAGATGCTCTTGGGGGGGCACAAGGGCTCTCAGGAGCTGCTGTTGTTATATTTCTAATCTGTGTTCTGATTTTTGGAGGTGTCCATTGTGAAAATTTATGGAATGTCATAAATGTGTGCATATTTGTTGCATTTTCTATAAAAAGTATAAAGGAAAACTTAATTTATATAGTTGAAGGAGAACTAATGGCTAATGCTGAAACCTGAATTGGATTTGGAAGATTAATCAGAGAAATTTTCAAATTGTATTGATCAATGACATGAAACAAGGATAGGGAGGTGGGCAGAGATGGGATGTGGAGAGCTCTACAGGACACACTGTGCATATATTAATAATAATAAGGAGTAACAATTCCAGGGATATTGAAGGTACCTGATAGAAGAAAGACAACCAGTAAACAATGGAAGGTAGTTTCTCAAGTTGAAGATACTTCAACTTCTCGTCTAAACTGCCTAGATTGAAGCAGGAATGAAACCATAACTATGCTTATTTAGGTAATATTCATTAAACTGTACTTCACCTGTGACAGTTTAAAGAGACGCAAAGATTTAAAAGCTCATGAATAAAACTAATTCTCAAAAAATGAAAAATGTAATTCTGGTCTTGGATATCTTCTTGGAACTGCAGACAGCTAGAACACAATAAAAAAGTGAACTGCTGAATAAATGGGAACAAAGTGAAGAATCTTATGTCTATGCAAGGTAGTATGTCTGATCTACATTGAGAAAAAAATGTACAAAGATTCAAACTGCATATTACTTGATTCATGTCCCCAAGAACTTTAATCAAAAAAATGAGCAGAACAGAGACCTGTTTCATTAGGGAGACATGAAAATAGAGAGAAAGAGGTATTGAGCAAAAATTTTTTGGCTGAGTATATTGAAAGCAAATGCCCAGCCATAGACTGGAGAATTGTCACGCCCTTTCTGATGAAGAGTCATGGAAAGTGCAGGGGCACATTTAATTGAAATTGTCATAAGAGACTTGTTCTAAAATGACAAATGTTTCAGGATAACATGGGAGGTGTTATTATTATGGATGGGTTGGCACAGACCCCAAAATACATACACTTTATGTATTATAAAGTGAAACTCCTATGACTCTCAGTTTTTGTAAAATGCCCTATATCACAGCTCTTACCACATGTACTTAATATTTCTTATATCAAGAACATTCTATGTGATCTTTTTAGTTTTTATGTTTTTCCTGTTTTGAGAGAAATATTCAGTATTGTTTAGAATTTATAAGGTATGCACTATATTTTTGTTCAACAAGTAAATAAGTTTCCTGTGAGTAGCATAGTTTACAAGAAATATCATGCAAGGTCACAATGTAATCTAAACTAGTCTAGTAGCCCCAAAGAAAAAGGACAAAAATCAAGAAAATGAACTTATTTTCTTATAATATTTATATTATATTTTATTTAACTAAAATAGTCACAATATAATCATTTAGTAAATACAAAGATTGTTAATTTGGTGTTTATATACACTTATCTATTATAATGTTTACAATTCCATGCATTTTCAATTTATAACTTATCTCATATCAATCCTCTTTTGGTACTCATTAGCTAAGTGGAATCTCTCATTCATACAAATCCTTATGGGAACTTCTATCTTGTAAGTAAAACTTGTCAGCAGCAATCAGCATTTCTCAATGTTATCTGAGAAATAGTAAGGCTTCCCTTTGAGAAGGAAGAAGTAAATTTGGAGAGAATGTTATTATTTTTCATTAGCACAAAAGGGCAGAGGGTTGAGTAGCATGATGACATAATTCCAGTAACCCTCTCAAGTCTTGGGGGCTTCTCAGGTATGTAAAACAAATAAAGGGTCATGAAGTTGTTTAAACAATACAATAACACAAAGAAACTTACTAGCATTATGATGGTCTGGGTGGCTTTGATTTCAGGAGAGGGCTGGGAAGAGAGGCTGGGGCTGTGGAGATGTCGGGCTCTCCTGTGGTGTCTCAGGAGGACACTGACCATGTAGAGGCTGGAGTAGACCATGAGGGCCACAAACAGGAGATCTCGAATCACCATGATACTAATAAATGAGGATGAAGGGAGTTTAGTAGTCTTAGCTTGACAATATGCAAGCACATACCCCAAACCAACAATAGTGACATTGGTTCTGGCTACTACAGTTTCAATGATGTAAATATAGATCAGCATGTTGAAGATCCAGAAGAACAGGAGAGAGGGGAAAATGCAGGTAGAGAGGTTAGACTTAAGCCACGCCCATGTAGAGTTCTTGGGGCTGATCGTGATGGCTTGAAACATACTCAGGATGGATGTAGTACAGATGGAAAGACCCCGGGAAACTCTGCTTATATACAAAATTGCTTTACAGCTGACATCGTCCATAGCTTTTCTTAACCCAAAGGATGACATGACATCTGGTGTCATCGCAAACTTGATGGTCAAAATATTAACTAAAGTCAGGTGCATGAAAATCAAATCTATGGGCTTCCTCAAGTGAGAGTGAATGAAATAGATGTACACATAGAACACAAAGAGTAGTACGTTCCCCATGAAACCAACACAAATTTGAAGTATGAGGACAAACCCCAAAATTGTGTCAATTAGAAGCATTATTGTAATGATGTTTTAGATGTCCTACTTAGGTAAACTAATCTTCAATGCAAAATAAATTGATTACATAGTAAAATTATGAATAATAGAGCCTGTAGAAGAATGTAATGATTGAGAGTTCAGAATGAAAGAATCGTTGAAATGTCCAATTTCCCAGTGCTTTAGGCCCAGATGTGGCATTTCCAGAAACTGACTTTCATGGGATCTTGAGAAACTTAGAGCACAGATGTAGGTGTTATCCAGCAGGTGGAATCCAGCTGCTAATGTCGAGTGTCATAGAGTATCATGTGGAGGCCAAGCTGGTCTACATGAAAGAAAATTTCCATTTGTAAGTTATTATTTCATCAGTACTAGACTACATTTTATCTCTAAATCTATGTTCCAATATTGCAAACTTTCTAAGGAACGTTACTTCTACCACATAAAGAGTAGCATGTGTGTTTGAACTTCTCATTGAGTATTTTGACTGCATACACAAGTCTTCCCAACAATTATGTGAACCACAGTTTTCTAAGTTGGGCCTTGTTGCCTCCCACCCACCCACCCCCAGACACCAAAGTCAGCACTCACAGGCATTTTGCTTTTCGCAGCTTGGTGAACAACAGTTGACCGGCAATAGGAAGAGGCCCAGGGTGCTGCTAAAGATCCCAAGGCCAAGGAAAAATTCCCAGGGTGCTGCTAAAGATCCCAAAGCCAAGGGAAAAGGCCCGGGGTGCTGCTAAATATCTAAGGCACAGGACAAGCATACAGCAAGGGGATTCTGGCCCCAAGTGGCAACCATACTGTGAGTGATGAATTTAGTGTAACAAATAGTCCATGTATCTTGCTGACTACAGCACATGTAAAATCTACATTTTGGTTTGAACACTTTGGGGTTACTTTTTATGGGAACAGAATGAGCAGGTTCACAAATAGAATAGGAATGATATAACACGGATTTGGTTGACTTAAATTAGTAAGATTGACACTGAATCTATATTCATTTTAGTTATCATTGTCCTTTATTTCATTCTCTCAGAGACCCATTCTACTCGTTCTGTTGTTTCCATGGTTTTAAACCTAATCCTTCTTTTCCTAATAGACATTGAATGAAATCTGTATGTATTTCTTCCTTTATACTAAGAAAGTCCATTAGACTATTCTGAATTTACCAAGCTATATTCTCTCCATTCAACATCTCTCTCTACTCTAGTATCCATCTCTACTACAGCAATAATATTTTCATAATCTAATGACAGGAAGGAGAATCCAAAGCATGTATGGAATATCCATATGAAGAGACCATCATTCTTCCATCTGTCATTGTGTTTCTTCTACTAACTTTGTGATTTAGCTTTATTATTTTGAATTGTTTGAAATTATGACCTTTGATATGGTTGACCATTATTGACTACACTCTAGTTATTGTAAATGCATCATATACTAATATGTGGTAGGAGAGTTTCAGGTTCATCTTTAAGCTCTATGACTGTGCATTTCTTGTGCACTTCAGTAAGCAGTGGTATCTCTAAGTCCTTACTAATATACCCTGAATTCATTCTTCAGTTCTCCTCTCTCCTTGCTCCACACATCTTCCCTTCACCATAGAAACTCTTTCATACTTTTCTCACCCAAATCAATTTCCAGATCTTTCTTTGCTATTTAGGAAGTTAAGTTTTCTCTCTGATAATGGTTAGAGGCTCTGGATAGCCAAACAAGCTCTCGAGAATGTGAATATGACCAGCCTCAACTGTGCTCTGTTGTTGGGTCAGTAAATAAATAGTAGCTGCCCTCCAGAGTCATGGCCAACTCCATGGTAGCAGAAGAAAATGTAAACAACGTACAGTGAAAAATAGAATCATCTGGAGGATTCATAGCTTGATGTACACTATATTTTGTCAAGAAAAGTAAATAAGTATTAGAAATACAGACAGACAAATAGTTTCAATGCCTTGGAAAGTCATAAATTGAAAACAGAGCAGCACATTTTATATGGAATCAGAATAAACCTCGAATAGCCAAGATATTACTCAGAAATAAAAACAAATCAGGA
>CAUYRH010149210.1:0-33042 GCA_963574655.1 Perodicticus potto
ACTTGAAATCTCTCCCACTACCAGGAGCTTTGGTGTTTTCTGTATTCTTTTCTGTAAATCAATTCTGCCTTATCACGGACGGGTGGGGGGGGGAAATAATGTAATGAAGAATAATAAAATACATGTATTTAAAAAAAAAAAATTTACAACAATAATTTGAAATTATAATCATATCAATTTTAATTATTTTTTGTTTTAAAATGACCATTTTTTCCTCAGAGTGCTCATACACCCAGCAAGGGTATTTGAAGACTGTATGCCCAACAGGCTAGAATTTCAGATTAGATTAGATTTCCCTGATGATTAGAAATGTTGACTGTTTGTTCATGTGTTTGTAGGCCATCAGACTATCTTCATTTGAAAAGTTTCTGTTTTCTCCTTGGTGCTGTTGGTGCTGCTGCGGCAGCCAGCTGAAGAGCCAGCAGGCTGAATGACAGGCAAGGAGGGGTACCTCCAATGCCCACCAGAGGCTCTAATAACCAAAAAGGCTGGACAACTGCTGAGGAGACACCTGTGCCTTGGTGTCTCCTTCACTTTACACTTAGGACTAAATGTGGAACTCCCATTTCCTATGCCTAGGTCAATTTCTTGTGAATTTCCTAGGCCTCAATTCCATGAATGGACTGTGTCCATTCACTGATACACTCATTCACTTTGCCTCCGGTGGAAGGGACTGTATTCATTTGTTTCCTGGCCAAGGAACCCATACACCTATATATACCCTGAGGCTAAAGGCCTAAAGGAGGAGACGGGGGAAGACTAGGAGAGAAACAGAGAGAGCTTCTCTCTCCCCACTTGAATTCTCTCCCTCTACCAGCTGTCGTGTTTTCTATATTCTTTTCTGTAAATAAATTCTGTCTTACCACTGGGGGGTGGGAGGGGGGGAATAATGTAATGAAGAATAATAAAATACATGTATTTAAAAAAAATAAAAAATAAAAATGGAAAAAACAACAACAACAAGGCACAAATGCACATTAAAAAAATAAATAAAATAAAATATATCCTGTTGAGCAATAATGTCTTTCTGTTTCCAAAACAGGAAGGTAGCAAGAGAAGTGGAATCAGCAAGGTGGTAGAGGAGGAGATCTCAGCCTCTGTCCCCCTACCCTCACATACAATAATTAGATAGTTGTCAATGAACAAAATAATTGAGAGAGCTCAGGAATCTAGTTAAGAAGCTGCATCAACACAGTAGATAAAAAAAATCAAGAATAACTGTACAGAAAGGGCAGGAAGGACAGTTTCATTTTGCCTGCATTCTACCATCCCCCAGGCTGCCACAGCTCAGTCCTGGAAAGGACCTCCTCAGCCACAAGTTCCTTTGTGGGGTAAAAGAAGAACAGGATGTGTCCCATTTCCCCAGCCTTTCAGGGCACTGAGTAAAGAACCCACTCTTGTGTTGCCTCACCCAGATAGCTGGAGAGACTAACAGCTGAGACATCTGAAGATGTCTAGGAACAAAGAAGAAAGGTAGAAGCTATATCAGTGTCAGCCACAAAGCAGGAGCCACCGAGGCCCCCAGTGGCCTCTGCAAAGGATGCAGCAGCCTTTGCCCCTGAGCTCATCAACAGCCCTCAAAGCTATCATGGACCTTCCACAGCTTTTATCACCAAGGGCTCTGCAGGAAGCACCACCATGGAACCCCAGAAGTCTGCTCCAGTGAGAACCCTAGCAGTTTTTAGTACTTAGGAAACCAACAACTAGTGGCACAGGGTTCCCTATTCAGGGCTTGCCAATGGGCCCCATTTTCCAGGCCTAAGCAAACAGACTTTTTCTCTCCAAACTACACTCTCTGAATACAAGAAAGACAGGGGAAAAAGCAATTTTTCCAGTATTTTATGTAAACTAGGCCTGTCCTGGAGTGGAGTTCCTCCCCCTTCTGCCCAGAGCTGAAAGGCCTACATTCATTTGCTAATGTACTCATTCATTTACTAATACATTCATTCCCTAATAAACACTAACAACAATGTTTTTGTCTGTCAACCCCTCACCAAGTATAATTCTTACTCTTAAAATGTCCCTGCTTGCATGAAGTATATAAATCCCCATTTGGGAATTTCTCTTCCTCCACTGCAGGAGACTTTGTTGCCCTTCTCTCTGTGTACTTTTCCGTAAAATAAACTTTGTCCTGTTGCTTATTTGCATGGTCCGGGATTCCATTCTAGAATCTTCAAGACCAAAGAAACTGTCTCAAAAAGTACTGGTAACATCAGCACAGCTGTCACAGACCCTGGGCAGTTTTGCCACTGAGGGCCCCATAGTTTTTGCCTTCCTGGAACACAGTTGCCTGAGCCACTGCCTTCCTCCCCCATTCTCCCACCATAGCTGCCCCAGGACCAAGTGGAGCCACTAAACTGGCCCCAGCCACCGCCACTGGCTGTAGTCCTCACCACCACTTTACACTGTCATCTCTGCCCCCAGGCCATTCACACGCATGCAGCCAACCCCAACCCCTATTATTGGTCCCCACTGCTATGTAGACACACATCACTGGCCCTGGCCCCTACCTACCCAGGCATGATTTTCACTGGACCCAGAGGCACTGTTGAGGACACTGATAGGCTTCACAACCGCTGAAGGCACATGCAGATTCTGTTTCCAAACACCATGTAGTTGCCAATGTCATATATTCCAGCTGCCTAAACCACCTCACCCACATGGACCTGGAACTACCACACACCTTTGCTCTGAGAGACCCACACCACTAAATCTGGTGCCACAAAGTGCTCCAGTGCACTCCCCTCAACTGGAGATAAAGTCCTTTCCTTACCAAAGCCAATCCATAAATTATGGAAGAGGCAATTACTTCTTCAAATATGCAGACAGAGATACCAGAATGCAAGAAACATGAAAAAATCAGTGAAAATGACACCACGAAAAACCATAATAAACCTCCAATAACTAACCCCAAATAAATTCAGATCCACAAACTGCCTGACAGAAAATTCAAAAGAACTGTTCTGAAGAAGCTCAGTGAGCTACAAGAGAATACCAGTGGCAACACCTGTAGCTCAGTCGGCAGGGGGGCAGGTTCAAACCTAGCCCGGACC
Source organism: Perodicticus potto (assembly GCA_963574655.1). Lineage (NCBI taxonomy): Eukaryota > Metazoa > Chordata > Mammalia > Primates > Lorisidae > Perodicticus > Perodicticus potto. Next base: position 3,054 of record CAUYRH010149210.1, read on the forward strand.
TGCCAAGCAACAATGACAACTGCAACCAAAAAATAGCAGGCATTGTGGCGGGTGCCTATAGTCCCAACTACTTGGGAGGCTGAGGCAAGAGAATCGCCTAAGCCCAAGAGTTTGAGGTTACTGTGAGCTGTGATGCCACAACACTCTACCTTGGGTGACAGCTTGAGACTCTGTCTCAAAAAAAAAAAAGGAGAGAATACTGGTAAATGATTTAACAAAATCAGGAAAATGATTGAAGAACAAAATCAAAAGTCGAACAAAGAGATTTAAAAACAGGGGGGAAAAAAGGCTCAGCACCTGTAGCTCAAGTGGCTAAGGTGACAGCCACATACACCAGAGCTGGTGAGTTCAAATCCAGCCCTGGCCTGCCAAACAACAATCACAACTACAACCAAAAAATAGCCAGGCATTGTGGCAAGCGCCTATAGTCTGAGGCTGAGGCAAGAGAATCCGTTAAGCCCGAGGAGGAAAAAAAACAGGGGGCAGCACCTGTGGCTCAAAGGAGTAGGGCATCAGCCCCATATGCCAGAGGTGGCGGATTCAAACCCAGCTCTGGCCAAAAACTGCAAAAAAAAAAAAAACAGGAAGAAAAGCAAACCCAAATTTTTCAGCTGAAGAATACAGTGATTGAACTAAAAAATGCAATAGCAAGCTTCTATAGGAAATTTGATCAAGCAGAATAAAGAATCAGCTAACTCTGGCTTGGTGCCTATAGCTCAGCAGCTAGGGTGCTGGCCACATACACCAAGGCTAGCAGGTTTGAACCAGGCCCAGGCCTGCCAAACAACAATAACAACTACAGCAAAAACATAGTCAGGCATTGTGGTGGGCGCCTATAGTCCCAGCTACCTGGGAGGCTGAAGCAAGAGAATTACTTAAGCCCAAGAGTTTGAGGTTGCTGTGATCTGTGACACCGTAGCACTCTACTAAGGGTGACATAGTGAGACTCTGTCTAAAAAGAAAAAAAAGAAAGAATCTGCTAACTCAAAAACAGGTCATTTGAAATTATCCAGTCAGAGGAGAAATAAGGAAAAAGCATGAAGAAAGCCTTTGATTTATAGAACATCATCAAGCAAAATATATATACACACACACTTATGTATATATATGTGTGTATATATACATATAAATATATGCATTATAGAACCCTTACAAGGAGAAGAAAGAGAAAGAAAGAGATAGAAAGCTTATTGAAAAAAGGAAAAACTTTCTAAACTAAGGATGAAAATAGACATCCAGACTCAAAAAGCCCATAGGACCCGAAATAGGTTGAACAGAAAGAGGTTAAACTGTCAAAATCAAAGACAAAGAGAGTATTTGTAAAACAGCAAGAGAAAAGTGAAATGTCACATGCAAGAGAACCCCTGTAAGACCCCAAGTAGATTCCTTAACAGAAAACTTGCTGGCCAAGAGAGAGTGGAATGATATAGGAAAAAAAAAAAAAAAAAGCCAGCCAAAAATACCATATCCTACAAATCTATTCTTTAAAAAATGAAGAGGAGGGAGGGCAATTGGTGGGATCTCACCTAAGGAGCACAACGTGAGGGTGTTCAGCATTCCCCCTGGGTGAAAGGCTCTTCTACAACTTGACCTTCATCTTGGAAGTGAGAAAATGTAACCTAAACATTTATATCCTCATATTAATTTGAAGTTTTTAAAAAAACAATAAGGGGAGGTTAAGTCTTTCTCAGATAAACAAAAGCTGAGGAATTTTATCTCCACTAGAATGCATTATGTTTAAGGGAGTTCTTCAAAAGGAATTGGAAACATTAAACATCAATTTCATATGTGGAAATCACATGAAAGCATAAATATCACTGGTAAATATAAATAACCAAATACAGAATAATATAACATTATAATGGTGGTCCACAAATTACCTGTAACTCTAAAATAAAATTTAAAAGGAAAATGGCATTAAAAAGAGCCCATTGACCCATGAATGGATTAATAAATTGTGGTATATGTATACCATGGAATACTATGTGGCCTTAAAGGATGGAGACTTTACCTCTTTTTTTTTTTTTTTTTTATTGTTGGGGATTCATTGAGGGTACAAGAAACCAGGTTACACTGATTGCATTTGTTAGGTAAAGTCCCTCCTACAATCGTGTTTTGCCCCCAAAAGGTGTGGCACACACCTAGACCCCACCCCCCTTGCTCCTTCCCTCTTTCTGCTGAGATTTTACCTCTTTCATGTTTACATGGATGGAGCTGGAACATATTCTTCTTAGCAAAGTACTCAAGAATGGAAGAAAAAGTATCCAATGTACTCAGCCCTGATATGAAACCAATTTATAAACACCCACACTTCCATATGAAAACTATAACCCAACTACAGCCCAGGATGAAAGGGAAAGAGGAAAGGGAGGGGGTGGAGGAGGCTGGGTGAAGGGAGGGTAATTGGTGGGACCACACCTATGGTGCAATTTACCAGGGTACATGTTAAATCTACTAAGTGTAGAGTATAAATGTCTTAACACAATAACTAAGAAAATGAGGTGAAGGTTGTTAACTAGTTTGATGAAAGTATTTCAAATTGTATATAAAACGAGCACATGGTACCCCATAGTTGCATTAATGTACACAGCTATGATTTAATAAAAGATAAATAAATAAAGAGCTATAACCACAGAAATTTGGTAATGGACTTCAAGAACATAAAGTGTGAGAATAGGGGAAGTATAGAGTCATTAGCAAATCAAAATAAACAGTTATAACTACAAGAAGATTTACACAAGTTTCTTGGTAACCATACACACACACACACACATATGTATACATAGTAGATACACAAAAGATAAAGAAAAAGCAATTGAACCAAACCACAACAAAATATTATCAAATAATAAAAGATAGCAAGAGAAAAAGAACAAAGGAACCTGCAAAGCAGACAGAAAACAATTAACGAAATGGTAATAGTAAGTTCTTACCCCATAATAATCATTTTATATGTAAATAGATTAAGCTGTATAACAAAAGGCTTAGTATGGCTGATGAACAAAAAGCAAGATTTTGTGATATGCTGTCTATAAGAGATTCACATTAGATACAAAGACACACATAGACTGAAAGTGAAGAGATAAAAAAAGTTATCTTATGCAAATGGTAACCATTAAAGATCAGAGATGGCTATACTTATTTCAGGCAAAATATATTTAAAATCAAAAACTGTCACTTAAGACAAAGATTATTGAATCATAATAAAAGTATCAGTAAAACAAGAAAATACAATAGTTGTAAATATAATGGACCCAACATCAGAGCACCTAAATATTTGAAAAATATTGACAGGGAAAATTAATATCAACACAATAATAGGAGACTTCAATACTCCACTTTCCATAATGGATATAACATCCAGTCAGAAAATCAATAAGAAAACAGCTGACTTAAACAACATTATAGGCCAAATGGATCTAACAGGCACATAAGGAATTTACTATTCAATAAGAGAAGAATACGTATTCTTCTCAACTGCCTATGGGGTGTTCCCCGGCATAGCGCACATGATAGATCACAAAACAAGTCTTCACAAATTTAAGACACTGAAATTATACCCAAGTATCTTCTCAGACTACTAAGAAATAAAACTAGAAATTAATAACAGAAAGAATACAGGAAAATGTATAAACACATGGAGCTTAAACAATACACTCTGGAACTAGAATCAAGCAAAAGAGGAAGGCTATGTTAACCACTTTGATGAAAATATTTCAAATGGTAATTGAACACCACGATTGCATTAATGTACCCAGCTATGATTTAATAAAACAAAAAAGAGGAAATCAAACAAGAATTTCAAAAATACCTTGAGATGGTCAGAAATGAAAGTACAACTTATCAAAACCTGCAGGATGCACAAAAGCAGTTCTAACAGGGAAGTTTATAACGTTAAATGCCTACATTAAAAAGGAGAATATATATCAATTAGGTAAAAATAACTTGTAAAATTAGGAACTATAAAAAAAGAACAAACTAAACCCAAAGTTAGCAGAAGGAAATAAATAATAAAGATTAGAACAGAAATAAACATAGAAAAATAATTTTAAAACTCAATGAAACTAAAAGTTCATCTTTGGAAAAGAGAAACAAAATTGACAAAACATCAGCTAAACCAACAAGAAAAAAAAGAAGACTCAAAATTATAAATGAAAGAGCAGACATTACAACTGACACCACAGAAATACAAAGGAGTGTAAGAGGCTATTATAGGCAATTAGATGTTAACAAATCGGATAACCTAGACTAAAAGGATAAATTTTTAGCAACATATAACTTCCAAGACTAAATCATAAAGAAATAAAGCTGAACAAAATAATAATGAGTAAAGAGATTAAATCTGTAATCAAAAACCTCCTAAAAAAGAAAAGCCCAGCACCAGATGGCTTCAAAGGTGAATTCCCTAAGCATTTAAAGAATTAATGGGTTGGGCGTCCATAGCTCAATGGTTAGAGCACCAGCCCCATGCACCTGGGTTGCAGGTTTGAACCCAGCCAGGGCCTGATAAACAAACAAACAAAAAAAATTAATGTCAATCCCTCTCAAAATCTTCCAAAAGATTAGAGAGCAAGAAAACCTTTTAAACTCATTTTTCAAGGCCAGCATCACCCTGATTTCAAAGCCTGACAAATACAGCACAAGAAAAGGAAACTATGGGTCAATATCCCAGATGAAGCACAAACAGGAGCACAAATCCTAAGAAAAATATTAGCAAACCAAATTCAACAGCACATTAAGAGGATCATACACCACAATCAAGTGGGCTTTGTCCCTGGAATGCAAGTATATGCAAATCAATAAATATGATACACCACATTAACATAATGAAAGACAAAAAATATGATCATCTCAATAGACGCAGAAACAGCATCTGACAAAATTCAACATCTTTTCCTGATAAAAACTCTCAACAAAGTAAGTATAGAAGGAATTTAACACAATAAAGGCCATACATGAAAAACTTACACCTAGCAACATAATCAATTGGGAAAATTTGAAAGCTTTTCCTCTAAGATCCAAAACAAGGCAAGGATGTTCTCTCTCACCACTCAAGTTTAACATAAATACTAGAAGTTCTAGCCAAAGCAATCAGGCAAGAAAAATAAAAAAAGCCATCCACATCAAAAAGGAAAGAAGTAAAAAATATTTCTGTTGGCAGACGACATGATCAAATATGTGAAAGATTCTAAAGATTCCACTGAAACTTGTTAGAACAAATACATGAATTCAATAAAGTTGCAGGATACAAAGTCAATGTACAAAAACCAATCAGTTGTGTTTCCATGCTAATACTACATCTACCACACTATATATGCTAGTACTTGGTCACAGGGCAGGTCTGCGGGCCTATTGCTGGGGGCACAGAAGGGCTGCATGATCCCTGGGCATGGGTGATGGATGGCTCCTGGACCCCAACAAGGCAGGGCTGGAGCCAGGTCATCAGGCTGCTTTGGGATCTGCAGTCAGACCAAGATAGGCAGGCCTCCTTGGGCCATGAAGACTGCTCTCAGATTGCTTCTGAGAGGGGCTGGAGCTGAGTTATAGGGCTACATCAGTCCTCAGTTGAGACTGAGGCCAATGGGCCTGTAACCTGAGGCACAGTTAGGCTTTACTGCTCCCATGTCCCTGACAGGTGAATATGATGACAAGACCAAGGCCAAATGGGCCTGTAACTGAGTCCATAGAGGGATGGGGCCATTTCCAAGTCTGAAGCCAGAACCATGCTCAGGAAGCCTGACACCTGGGCACAGGCCTGCCCTCTTCAGTTCTCCTCACTTCTTGGACCCCACTAAGGTTTCAAAGATCTCCTGTGTGGGTCCCAAAGCTGCCACAAAGGCACTTTTGTCCATGGATGGCTTGCCAAACTATCATCCTGGAGGGATGTGCCCTGGGGATTTCCTATTCTACCATCTTGCTGATGTCATTTCTCCTTTTTTCCTTTCTTCTAATTAATTAATTATAGAAATAAATAACTATAGAAATAATAATGGTAACAAATTGGTATAAATTTCATACTCTTGCTATTTAATGCTTTTTACTGTACTTATTTTAGCCTCTTACAATGAACATGTAATTCATTTCTTCTTTCTATTACTATATTTCAGGTTATAAGTTTCCACTCAGCTCAACTTTGGCCAATCCTATTACTTCTCAGATGTGGCTTTTCTAGTATCTATATTTTCTTTTCTCTTTTTCTTTTTTCTTTTTTTTTTTTTTTTTTTTTTGAGACAGTGTCTCACTATGTTGCCCTCAGTTGAGTGCCATAGTGTCACAGCTCACAGCAACCTCCAACTCTTTTTTTTATAATTAAATCATAGCTGTGTACATTGATGTAGTCATGGGGTACAATGTGCTGGTTTCATAAACAATCTGAAATATTTTCATTAAACTGTTTAACATAACCTTCGTGGCATTTTGTTAGTTATTGTGTGAAGACATTTATATCCTGCATTTAGTAAGTTTCACCTGTACCATTCTAAGATGCACCATCGGTGTGGCCCCACCAATTACCCTTCCTCCACCCCAACCTCCTCCCCCTCCCCTGCCTCAGCCTCCCAAGTAGTTGGGACTACAGACCCTCACCACAACACCCAGCTATTTTTGTTGTTGTTGTTTGAACCCACCAGCCCCTGGTGCATGTGGCCAGTGCCCTAACCACTGAGCTAAGGGAACCAAGCCATCTAGTATGTATATATTCTAAATATTCAGCAAATGTGGTTTTTATTTTTCTCTTTGACCTAGGGATTGTTTAATAAAGATATCTATCACTTCCAACTGACAAAGTTTCTGCTTATCTATTTGTTTCCACAGATTAATCATTTCTAAGTTTCTCAGAAAGTATCATTCATTCTATTTCTACTTAGGAGACTTTATTAAGAGTCCCTGTGTGTCTAGATGTAATGGTCAATAATTATACATCTTTCTTAGGATACTTGACTACTTCAGAGAGAATGACAATTGCAACTTCACATTTCTGGATAGCATTCCATGGCACAGACAGAAGTCTATAAATGGGCTACCCATGCTGTTTAACCAGAATTCTTAAAAACTGATGTCTGAGAAAACCCATGTGAATCCTAAAGTCAAGTAGCAAGTAAAATTCATTCTAAGTGCTAAGATGCTACTTAGCCCTGGGACTGGGTGAAATGAGATCTGGATCCAATTCCCAATAGTACCACAAGCCATTGTGCAACCTTGGGCCAGCTATGTGACCTTGGGCCAGATCCTTGCTGTCTCTGAACCCCAGATTACTCATCTCCCCATAAAAGAGGCTGAAGCAGCTCAGTGCCCATAGCACAGTGGTTACAGCGCCAGCCACATACACCAAGGCTGGTGGGTTCGAATCCAGCCTGGACCAGCTAAACAACAATGACCACTGCAACCAAAAAAGAGCTGGGTGTTGTAGCTGGCACCTGTGGTCCCAGCTACTTGGGAAGCAGAGACAAGAGAATCACTTAAGCCCAGGAGTTTGAGGTTGCTGTGAGCTGTGACACTACGGCTCTCTACCCAGGGGACATACTGAGACTCGTCTCTACAAAAAAGAGGCTGAAGCATTTGTCTTTGCAAACTTAGATTTCTCTAAGCCTAGAGAACAGTAGGAAGGAATACCTCCAACTCCCAGTGTGTGAAGTCATGTGATACAACTGGATGATCCTTACGGCCCCAGTGCTCTTCGGAATTCTACAACTGTAACAGATCTAGTTATTAATGGTTCTTGCTTTCAACTGCCTGAGCAGCTGTGCCCAGATTTTGAAAACTCTTATTGTATAAAAGAAAAAAGGAAATATTAGGTTCAAGTCCTGGCTCCGGCATTAACTTGCTGTCTCACTACAGATAGTGTTATCTTAGTAGACATTTTATTGCTCTGACTCTCATTTATCTCATCTTTAATACCCATATTGCAAAGCTTAAATAGGATAATAAATAGAAAGTGCTTTATAAACTGTGAAGTGCCATAAAAGCATTAGTTCCCATTATTAAATACTCATGCAGCATTGATGCTGCCAATGACTTTTGTGTTTCATAGGATGTTAAATTTCATGGAATTGTTAAACCTACTGCCGTTCATCAAGCAGGCAATCGTAGGCAGGTCTAACCAGTAAAAGCAAGGGAATCAGTATTTTGCCTGATTACCTGTGTAATCACAGCTAAATCACTTTGATGAGCAAAGAAGAGTAAGAGTTAAGAGTACCTTAGTGCTGGGGAAGGACTTAATAACCTCACTACATCTTTTTCTCCCCTATTATTTCATAAAATTGAGGCAAAGAGAGAATGATGTTACACTACGTAGTAAAATCTAAACCATAGATTTTCACCAGATTAGCTTATTATCATGGGACAAAGGCACACTCGGTGACTAACATGTCAAATGAGTTTTCACAGAAGGTGCTAATCAGTTATTATTTAGGAAGGAAAGCAGTAAGACAACTCTCTGGTGCTTTTCTGACTCCAAAGCTGTAGGAAGATCCACTTTGTGATTCCCAGCCCTCCGACATTCACGGACACAAGACATCTGTAATCTGATTTCCCCTTCTGCGGGTGGGAGAAAATGGACTCAAGTGACTTCTTCCTCCTGCATAGAATGATCCAGTGTTTGTGTGAGCAAGCCTGTGTACTTATTGTCCTTTTAGCTCCCAAGAAATATATGTATGGTCGGCAGCGATAAGTACAAACTGACTAACCAACCAGCAAATGAGAAGTTCAAAGTCATGCTTCCTAGAGCTGGGCTCTTAAACCAAATCACACAACTTTCACAGAAAGACCAGGAGTGCAACTCAATCACACACATATTAGGCCCAGCTGAATTACAGTCAGGTTACACTCTCGGGGGAAACTTAACACGCCTTTTTTTTTTTTTTTTAACCAAAGTCCTCATTACAGTATCCAATTTTCTCTGAGAAGCCAAGGATAAAGTTAAAGAGGCCAGTGTTACTGATTCAATATATATCCAAGCCATTTAGCTGTTTCCTGGTCCTAAGGCATGAATTATCTGCCTGTATTGCTGTATCCTTGACTACTGATAATGTACATCTATGTAACAGGAATATTAATTCACTTACTACCTATCTGTAATAGGTTGAATGGTAGCTCCCCCAAAGATATGTCTACATCCTAATGCTTGAAATCTGTGAATGTTACCTTATTTGGGGAAAAAATAAAAAATCTTCGTAGACGTAATTAAGTTAAGGATCTCAAGATGAGATCATTCTGAATTAGCTGGGTGGGCCCCGTATCTTGTGACAAATGTCCTTATATCCGTACTTTGTTGTGTATAATGTGCTCTCATGTATAACGTGCACCCACATCTTTGGCCCAAACTTTCAGGAAAACGCGGCTTGAGAACGTGGCCAGCTCTCAGCCGGGAGAGACACATTCAGGGAGGGCTGATGCTCCCCTGGTGAATGTACAGATCACACTGCCCTCCTGCAGCTCACCAGTCTATAAAGGCTGCCCCTTTCCCTTCTCCCAGGAACCTTCCCACCCCACCACCCTGGGGGCTGCAGCGCAGCTGGCTGGTGCGCAGAAGATTCTGAGGCCACTAGGCAGGTCCCTGGGGCCTATGCGGGACTCCTAGTCTCCTCTGCATGGCTGGGCCTTGAGCCTCAGCCCTCTACCTGCACAACTGCAGTCCACCCCACCGGCCCTGCCACTGCCCTCTCTCCTGATTGTGGTGCTCAGCAGAGGCTGCTCCAGCCTGCTCCCAGCAGATCCCACATCCCCCGGACTGGAGCCCTGTGCACCTGGCAGGCCCAGCTGTGGTGGCCCCGGGAGAATCACAAAATTTTTTCCGTCAAAATTTTGGGCAAAAGTGAGCATTATACATGAGAATATATGGTAATAGTCAGCCGGGGAGGCCCTGTAAAGATGGAGGCAGAGATAGGAACTATGTATTGACAAGCCAAGGAATACTTACAACCTCCAGAGGCTGGAAGGGGCAGGGGAGTATTCTCCCCGAGATACTTGGGAGGGAGCTGGTCCTGCCAACTTCTAGATTTGGGGCTTCTGATCTCCAGAACTGTGAGAGAAAAAAATCTGTGTGGTTTTAAACCACCTAGTTGGCAGTAATTTGTTAGAGCAGCTACAGGAATTAATGCATTCCCTCAAAAGGACTGTTGTTAATTGTAAGAGTTTATATTAGTTCTGGGCTGACTCAGGTCTGCCTTGGGAAATGAAAGTCAGGAATCTTACTTGCTTGGAAACTGTTACAGAGTTGAGAGAAATGTTTGGGGTTGTGTCATCTTTCTTTGCTATGAAACCCTGGTCTGTGGAGCTGTGTGGCCTGCGGACCATGCACCCAGGTGGATAGAACTCTATCAAGGCTGGCCTCAGCTGCTCTCTCCCAAAAGGCCCCCCATACATGTGCTTCTTTTTCTGCATAAACCTATATGTCCTTGTGAATGAGGAAGCAAAGAAGCTTTGTCCTTGGGCCTCCTGATGATCTAAAGATGCTATGAAGCCCATATTTCCTATTCCATGTCTTTCTCTGAAGCTGAGTAAAGGTAGGCCTGTTTCACCTCAGGGTTCTGATAGTTCTAACCTGCACCTACCACCATACCAGTAAAATAAAAATAATAGCTAACACATACTCCTGTGCAAAGTATTAATGTGCATCAATTAATCCTCACATCATTGTAAGATTGGAATAATTATTCCCATTTTAGAGATGAAACTTAAATACCGAAATAATCATTCAGTAGTAATTCAGAACTGACCTTCTGGTTTTTACTTATAAAGTTAGCATGATGCTTTCCCTGCTGTTAAGCTCAAATAAATTTAGGGTATCTTGTCAAAAAGTCACAAGCTGATACTCTTCAGGTTATATCTATCTCCTAGGCATGTTTTGTTTGTATTTATTAATTGCACTGGCTGTCAATTATTTAAAATAAAGAAATTTCACATTACGATTTGAATTTCTAACTTATCTGAAAGAATCACATCTTGCAACACAGGGCTCACTTTCTTACAATGCGCTGCGTCTGAGCAGGGAGGGTTCCCTTCAGATAGAGCCTAGACCTTCCAGGTCACCATAATCCCTACCTTTCTCTCTTGCCTCTCCAGGCAGTGGGGGAAAGGGTCAATTACCATTTATCATTTTACACCCAGCCTGTGCAATATATATAGACTCATTTATACTTTTCCTTGCCCATGTAGGCTTATAAATTTGTAGCCCTGATATATTAGTTTTCTATCGCTGCCGTTACAAATTACCTCAATTTTAAAAGCTCAAAAGAACGCCCATTAATTATCACACTGTGTGTAATCAGAAAAGCAAATACAGCATGGCCTGGCTCGTTCTCTCCTCCAGGTTTCAGAAGCCCAAAATCAAGGTATTGGCAGAGCTGCCCTCCTTTCTGGAGGCTGTGGAGAGAGATCCACGTCCAAGCTCACTCAGGTTGTTGGCAGAATTCAGTTCCATGTGGTTATAGGACTGAGGTCTTCATTTTCTTACTGACGCTTCCTTTTCTTACTGGCTGCCAACCAGGACTGTTCTCAGCTGCTAGTGGCAGGGCGGTCCCTGGCTGATGGCCCTCTTTCTCCATCGGCACAACCTGCAATGGCAGGTCAAGTCCTTCTCCTTCCTAGAATCCCTCTGACCTCCTTTCCTGTTTTATCCATCTCTTCCTATTCAACTACATTTTCTAGCACATTTCCTTTTCCTGTTTTTAAGGGCTCATGTGATTACATAGCGCTCACCCAGATAATACGGGATAATCTCCCCACTTTAAAGGCACTGATTTGTAGCCTTAATCTGCAAAGTCCCTTCACAGCAGTACACACAAGTGCTTATTTCTTCTAGCAGGACTTAGATTGGTGTCTGATTTAATAACCATGGAATTGGAATCTCATGGGGGATGTCTTTGCAGCTCTGCCCATCACAGATGATCTAGACCAGTGATTTTCAAACCTGTGTGCTGTGGCACACTGCTGTTCTGTGAGAGAATCTTAGGTGTACTGTGAACATTTTTAAAGATCATTAATTAAATTATTTTTCAAAAGAAATTCAAAGCACAGTAAGTATGTTCTTTTCTTTTTCTTTTTGATCAACATAATTTAAGTGTGCCTCAGAAGTTTAACTATACATTCAAGTGTGCCATGAGATAAAAAATGGTTGAAGAAGGGCAGCACCTATGGCTCAGTGAGTAGGGCGCCAGCCCCATATACCGAGGGTGGTGAGTTCAAACCCAGCCCCAGCCAAACTGCAACAAAAAATAGCTGGGCGTTGTCACAGGCGCCTGTGGTCCCAGGTACTCAGGAGGCTGAGGCAAGAGAATCGCCTAAGCCCAGGAGTTGGAGGTTGCTGTGAGCTGTGACACCACAGCACTCTACCGAGGGCAACAAAGTGAGACTCAGTTTCTAAAGAAAAAGGTTGAAGAACACTGATCTAGACCAACTCTTTCTCTGATGCCCCTTTCTGATTTCCTCATCTAGACATGCTCATTCAGAGAGCTCTTTTGAATAAGTAAAAAATAAAAATGATAATATTGATTCTCTTTACTTGCTTGCAAGAAAAAATGAAGGATATAGTGTTGCCAAGTAGAATCACTGTGAGGCCAACTCTAATGAACAGAACAATTTATAGGGTGACATTAATTGCTTACATGCAAATGATTCTTAGTAGAACAGCTTAAAGAGGTCTTAAGCAAAGTTTATAAATGCTAAAAAAAAAGTGTCTATATTAATAAGACAGAAATATGATACACTTCACATGGATATTGTTAGTATTAGGTGAAGTAAAGTTTTTAGCTCAGTAACTGTTAGTAGATATTTATGGTGTTTGCTCCTGAGAATATACTTCCCCTTCTCCAGGTAACAAAGATTCATTGTGTCCCATGAATCTCACATCCTCTACCCCCTTCTGGATGAAGTCTTGTGAAGATTGGGAGTCAAGATCCCAGCCCATTCCTAGAAAATAGACAAGCACTTTACTAGAGCCAGTCAATCAGAAACTCTCCATGAAATCTGAATCTTGAGAAGAATAACCCAAAGGTTAAAATATCTGCTACCTGACACATTGCCAAAACTAACACTGGTAGTAGCACATATATAAAATGAATTTAGCCAAAAAAAAAAAAGTTTGGGCGGCGCCTGTGGCTCATCGAGTAGGGCACCGGCCCCATATACTGAAAGTGGCGGGTTCAAACCCGGCCTCAGCCGAACTGCAAAACAGAAAAATAGCTGGCGTTGTGGTGGGCACCTACAGTCCCAGCTACTCGAGAGGCTAAGGCAAGAGAATCACCTAAGCCCAGGAGTTGGAGGTTGCTGTGAGCTGTGACACCACAGCACTCTACCACGGGTGATAAAGTGAGACAGTCTCTACAAAAAAAACAAGAGTTCACGATCTCTACACTGAAAACTACAAAAAATTGCTAAGAGAATTAAAGAAGACCCAAAGTAATGGGGTGACTAATCATAGTCATGGATTGGAATACTCAATGCTTATGTCAATTCTCCCTACATTTATCTAAAGATTTACTAAAATCTTATAAAAATTCCAAAAGGCTTTTGTATAAATGGATAAGTTAAACCTAAAATGTAATAGAAGGACCTAGAATACCCAGGACAATTGTGGGAGGGAAGAAAAATCATTGGAGGATTTATACTTCCTATTTTAAAGAATAACTATTCTTGCTTGAAGATAACCAAATAGATTATGGAATAGACTATAGAGTTCATAAATAGAGCTACACATACATAATCAATTGCTCTTCAACAAAGGCTCTGATCTAACACATTCAACAGAAAAAAGAAAATTTTTTCAACAACTAGTGTTCAGACTCAGTGGCTCACTCTGTAGTCCTAGCACTCTGGGAGGTCAAAGCGAGTGGATTGCTTGAGCTCAGAAGTTTGAGACCAGCCTGAGCAAGAGCAAGACCCCCATCTCTTCTAAAAATAGAAAAACTTGTTGGCTGTTGTAGCAAGCACCTGTAATCCCAGGTACCTGGGAGGCTGAGGCAAGAGAATTGCTTGAGCCCAGGAGTTTGAGGTTGCTGTGAGCTATGACACCATGACACTTTACCCAGAGTGATAGAGTAACACCCTGTCTCAAAAAAAAAAAAAAAAAAGTTAGTTCAAAAAACCGACATCTGTATTGAAAAATTGAATCTTGACTTCTACTTTACACCATGCATGAAATTCAATTGATGCTGAATATAATTATAATATAAAAGTTAAAATTGTAATACTTCTCAAAAAAACATAGGAGAATATTCTCATGATCTTGGTATAAATATTTCTTAGGGCACAAAAAGGAATACTACAAAATTTTAAAATGATAAACTCAACTTCACGAACACAAAAGGCTTCCTCTGATCAAAAGAGATAATTTAAAAAACAGAAAAGTTAGCCACTAAACGGGAGAAAATATTAGCCATACATATATTTGACAAAATTTGGAATATTTAAAGAACTCCTTGGGAGGCCAAGGTGGAGGATTTCTTGAGCCCACCAGATCAAGATCAGCCTGAGCAAAAGTGAGACCCCATCTCTACAAAAAAATAGAAAAAGTAGCCAGGCATGGTGCATGTGCCTGTAGTCCCAGCTACTCGAGAGGCTGAGGCAGGAGGATGGTTTGAGCCCAGGATTTTGAGGTTGTAGTGAGCTGCCTGGGTGACCGAGTGAGACCTTATCAGAAGGAAGGAAGGAAGGAAAATTGAATAGGCTCTTCACAAAGGAAAATGTACAAATGGCCAAAAAGTATATAAAAGATGCTCAATATCATCAGTTATCATAAAAATGTAAATTACAAACACCAGTAGACACAACATTTGAACAGCTAAAATTTAAGGCTGACAGTACCAAACATTGTACAAGCACCTTGGAAAATTGTTGGGCAACTTCCTATAATGTTACATACATCCTATTCTGTAACCTAGCAATTTCGCTTCCTGCTGCATATACCCACAAAAAGATCTATAAAGAGTGTTCCTAGTAACTTTATTCATAAAAGCCAAAACCTGGGGAGGGAAAACCTGTTTATCAATAGCAGAATGGAAAAATAAATCATGGCATATTTATACACAGAACACTATGCAACAACAAGAAAAAAACTACTGAAATTGTCAGGGTGGCAGTCTGACACATCTGAGTGTTGTCTTGGCTGAAGAATGACCAGACACACCCCAGTGTCAGGTCCAGCTCTTGCAGAGTAACCACAGGCAGGAAGCAGTTTCACGAGGTTTTTAGTATAGAATGGAATAGGCCTGTCTCTGACCTATTCCAGAGAGGCAGACAGACAGACAGACTGACTTATGGAGTGGAGTTTATCGGAAGAGTTTTCGAAACCTGATTAATTAAGCCTGCATCAAATAGATTCATTCGATTAATATGACTCCATGCTGAGTGAATGAGTGATGAGTGAGTGAGTCAGGAAGTCGGTTGGTCCACCCCTGTCTCTGCTCCATCCCGGGCTCCGCTTCTGGCTCTGTCTCTCTCAGAATTCTCAGGTTGTTTCCTTTTTATTAGTCTGCGAGAGAGATTTGGAGGTGTGGGGGGCTCTCAAGATTGCACCTGCATGTGCAAGCTCCCTCTCTGAAAGTCCACCTGACGGGTGGACCACAACATAAACTAATGATAATCAGCCTTAGGTTACTCTAGGTCACTTTCAAAATCCTATTATGCCTGGGCTGGGCAATTGCTAGACTTGTAAGGCATTCCCCTCTTCCCAGGTGTAGGGCTGCCCAGGATAGGGTTAAGGGTGGGGCAGCACAGAGATGGAGTGCCTCCGCCCTTAACCCTCTTCCCAGGCCCAATTATTGCTGGGGCAGCTCCCAGGCAGGCTGCCCTTGTCCCTGGTAGGTAGCTATCTACCAAACAACACAGGATAGGGATGAAACTCAAAACCATGTTGAATGAAGGAAGTCAGACCAAAATAAGAACATTTTGTGAGATTTCATTTATATGGACTTCACAAACAGGAAAAACTAGTCTCTATTTGGAAGCTTCTGGAAGGAGGGGGTTGTTTGGAAAGGTATATAAGCAATTATTCTGCAGTAATGTAAATATTTTAGAAATTACTGGCATATTTTCTATCCTGATTAGGACCCTAGTAAGCTGTGCTTTTTTTTTTTTTTAAGACACAATCTCACCCTGTCACCCTAGATAGAATGCTCTGGTGTCATAGCTCACAGCAACCTCCAACTCTTGGGCTCAAGCAATCCTCTTGCCTCAGCCTCCCAAGGACCCGGCACTACAGGCTCCTGCCACAATGACAAGCTAGTTTTTCTATTTCTGCTAGAGGTGAGGTCTCCCTCTTACTCAGACTAGTCTCAAACTCCTGGATTCAAACAATCCACCTGCCTCAGCCTCCCAGTGTGCTAGGATTACAGGAATGAGCCATAGTACCTGGCCACATCATTTGTCACAACTCATCGAACTGTATACTTAAGATCTGTGAATTTACTGTAGGTCAATTAAGCCCCAACAAAGATATACATTTATTTATCTATTTGTTTTTAAAAGAATGCACAGAGAAAACAATAAATGCCATTTCAATCCTGTAACTTCTCTTTCTATGCTACTTTATAGCAAACATTTTTAACTTAAAGCTTTATTAGCTCTTTCATAAATACCATTTTTAGCTTTACACTACACCCACACTGCATTAATACTAATTTGATTTATTTTTTTCCTTTTAGAGCTTAACAATCGTCTAGCTCAGCATTTCTTCCAAGGTGTACATTATGCAGGCCCTGTACTGAATTAGAGAGAACGAACATTCCTAACTCCGGTTACATGGTGTAAAAATAAAGGCTTTTTTATTGACTCTGGGAAGCATGTGAACAAATTAAACATGGCTTAATAGTGCAGAGGGAATGGTAGGAACAGTTAGAGCTTAATAAGGTGATCCATGGGGTTCATTAGCACAGAGTGGAGTTTATCAGAAGAGGTTTTCAAAACCTCATTAATTAAACCCCCATCAAATAGATTCATTCTATTAATATGACTCCATTCTGAGTTTAAACATCAACATTAATTAACCCCATAATTGATACATTTCCCAGCCATGTGAGTAACATTCATCACATTAATCAAGAAAGATCCCAACATTAATGAAAATAAATTGAGTAGCAAATGTAAATGAGATGGTGTGACCCCTTGGTCTGTACCACTTTAAATGTATCTTTTCAAATGGATGCTAGGAATAATAGTGGATGACAGTATATTGCAGAGAAAATAATTTTTAATTGGGAAATACATATTCTTTTTCTCAGTTTTGCTATTAACATAATGAACGACTTAAGCAAGTTATGTTAGCTGTCTCGGCCTTTGTTTCTGAGAGGTTCTGACATAGAACTGGGGTGAGGGTCCACAAGAAAGGAGAGGAGGCCAGACTAGGTACCAGGAAAAACTTTAATAGAAAGGAAAAGGATCAACAATAAAAAAAAATAAAAAGAAGGGAAAAGGAGAATGGAGACTGACCAGGAGTCAGCTCAGCTCCCACAGTTGCAGAAGGCTTTCACTAGCCTTAGCCGTATGGCTGGAATGGGGCAGTGAGCCTGGAGTACCTGGGGGTCTTCTGCACTGCAGGTCAGCATTATGGATGTATCCTTAGCCTTATGGGTAGGGGGTTTCCAGGAACTCTGGCCTTGAGGCACTCCAGGAATGGGGGTGCTGCTGGTTTCTAGCCTGATTTTCTAAAATGGCTACACTCCTCTCAAGAGTTACGAGAATTCCTTTCCCATAGTTCCCAGATTGCTAATATGAGAGTAATAAAACTGATCTCCAATTTCTCTTACACCTTTCAAATTTTACTTACATGCTATCCAGTTCATGCTTCATTTATATATATATATATGCCTATATGTTTCATTTATATATACATATGCCTCTATAGATGTGGCTCTTTTTTTTCGAGACAGAATCTCACTTTGTCGCCCTTGGTAGAGTGCTCTGACATCACAGCTCACAGCAACCTCCAACTGTGGTTCTCAAGAGGTCCTCTTGTCTCAGTCTCCCTAGTAGCTGGGACTACAAGCACCTGCTACAATGCCCAGCTGTTTTTTAGAGTTGAGTTCTCACTCTTGCTCAGGCTGTTCTCAAAATCATGAGCTCAAGCAATTGGCCACCTCAGCCTCCCAGAGTGCTAGGATTACTGGCATGAGCCATCATGCCGGGCCAAATTACATTTTTATAGAGAGGAGAATCAGAAGTGGGTGTCTCTGCTCACAAGTAAAACTAATAAGCAAAAATGACTCAATATGTTCTTAATAGTCCCAGCTATGGGGGAAGCTGAGGTGAAATGATTGCTTGAGCCCAAGAGTCTAAGGTTGCTGTGAGCTATGACATCTCGGCACTCTACCAAGGGCAACAAAGTAAGACTTTGTCTCAAAAAAAAAGGACAAAAAAGATGTAAGTAAATGTGTCCAGTATAGATGCAATGTGCTTGCCAGAGCACTTCAGTTTGCTATAAATTTAAATCCCTGGGTGATGGGACAGTGGTACAATAAAGAGACAACTGAACTAGTATTTTTTTAAAAAGCAGGCTGGGTACAGTGGATCACGCCTATAATCCCAGCACTCTGGGAGGCCCAGGTGTGTGGATCGCCTGAGCTCACAAGTTCAAGACTAGCCTGAGCCAGAGCAAACTTCATCTCTCAAAATAGCTGGGGATTGTGGTGGTTGCCTGTAGTCCCAGCTACTTGGCAGGCTGAAGCAAGAGAATCACTCTAGCCCAAGAGTTTGAGGTTGCTATGAGCTATGATGCCATGGTACTCCCGACAAAATGAGACTCTGTCTCAAAAAAAAAAAAAAAAAAAAAAGCAATTCATGGGGAATTCTATAGTGTACAAAAGAACTTTTATTACATATCATGGGTCCAGTTATTTAAAAGAAAGGGACTCATACAATATAGAAGATTAGCATTATACATTTGCTTGGCTTACAACAAGGCAATTATAATTTGATAATCCAAATTATAGTAGATGGATGTATAAGTAATATGTGGATCAATTCTGAGAGATATTCAGAGTTTCTATTTTGAATAATAATTAAAATCTAGACCTCAGCTTGGTGCCTGAAGGTCAGCGGCTAGGGTGCCAGCCACATACACTGGAGCTGGCGAGTTCGAACCCAGCCTGGGCCTGCTAAACAACAATGACAACTGCAACAAAAAAATAGCCTGGCATTGTGGTGGGTGCCTGTAGTCCCAGCTACTTGGGAGGTTGAGGCAATAGAATTGCTTAAGCCCAAGGGTTTGAGGTTGCTGTAAGCTGTGACATCACAACACTCTACCAAGGGTGACATAGCGAGACTCTGTCTCAAAAAAAAAAAATCTGGACCTCTTTGTTTATCACAACTTGTTTCTGAGATTTGAAGGAGCTCCTACCATTCCATGAGTATGGGTGTTAAGGATAGTCT
Organism: Perodicticus potto; assembly: GCA_963574655.1. NCBI lineage: Eukaryota > Metazoa > Chordata > Mammalia > Primates > Lorisidae > Perodicticus > Perodicticus potto. The sequence continues at coordinate 22,413 of CAUYRH010149210.1, forward strand.
GATTACACATGGCTGCCATTGGAAAGTTCCTCATTCATGGTCTACCATGAGATACAAGACCTTTTAAAAATGCAAACCTTTCTCTATTAGAAACACAAAGCTCTTTTAAATATGTTTTCTTTTCCCAAAATGAGGAAAATTAACTGTCCCAGATAGTTCAGAGCTAGACAGAGGGCAAAATGGCAAGATTGCTTTTTCCTCTCTGTCACCATGGTCTAATCTCAGTTAAGCCATGTACTGGTTAAACTTGGGCAAATCCCTTAATCCCTTGTAAATTTAGTTTTCTAATCTCTTAAAAGGAGAAAATACTACTGACAGTATAACTTTCAAACAGTTAAGAATATGACACTCATGCAAATACAAAATGAACCTGTGCTAAAAATTTTATTCAACATACTAATTAGTGGGAGAGTCAGGAAGATGTTATGACTGGTTCAAAGGAGAATATGAGGAGCAGAAATAAAGTCAGTTAAAGAAATACCAAAATAATCTTACTGATAGATGCAAAACTAGTTAATATCCTACAGGGTAATAAACTTTAATATTTGAGTCTGTCTTTTCCTATCACATGGAAATCAACTGTAACTCCACTGGACATAATTTATTTATATCTCTATAGAGAAGAGTTATTTACATTCCTCTCAGACAAGAATCATTTGCAATGCTATTAGTTTTTACAAGTTAATTTCTATCCCTACAGAGTTGTAAAATAGCACAGCCTAGAAGATGGCAAGACAAACTACTGCCCATAGGTCAAATCTAACCCCCAGCCTGTTTTTTTTACGGTTCACAAAGTAAGAATGGCTTTTACATTTTTAAAGAGATGTTAAAAGGGAAGAAAAAAAGGAGACGAAGAACTTTCAACAGCTATCGGATATGTCCTACAAAATCTAAAATATTTAGTGGCTGAAGAAACTTCCAGAAGAAATTTTCTGACTAGTCCCTTAGTCAATAGACCGTCTACACCTCCATAAATATAGTTAATCTCTAGAGGATCTGCTATACAATACGAAAAGAAAACAAAAAGAAAGCCATCATCCCTTTGCCTCTTTTCAAGTGTTGGACAATTTTTCTTGACACAATCTTCCATGCTGACCTTCTAGCACTGTTAGGAAGGTCAATTTTGCCGACAAAGCAGTTAGTAAACACTGCAGTGTCACATGTGTAAAGGAGCACACTGCCATAAGCAAAGCAAATGATCAAGCAAAGTTGATCATTTTTAAGGGGAGAGCCTTAAGGGTCTAGCGAGTTCATAATGGCATCTTCCCAAGGTTGGCACTCCAAAGATAATTCAAAATCCCGGACATGCATTCACCTCCATGAATTCTGCTGGGCTGGGTCATCTTCAATCTCATCATGTTTTGTGAGAAAATTTTCACTTTGTCCTTCAGGATTGGCTCATAAATCATTAAGAATATTGAACCCTTTTCTGAGTTTTGACTTTCTGCTGTTGCTTTTTCTTTGAAGACTCAACTGCTTTCATAATGATAGCACTGTCCTCCTTCAGCCACTCTAATGACACGCCCTCACAACCACTTTGGAATATGAAATTTTTTCCATGCACACCAAGACTTCCTAAAAAGCTGTTACTATGTTTTCTAAAAAAAAAAAAAAAAAGAGGGTGATTAATAAAATTAAGCAACTTTTTCTGCTTGCCTGCTCCAAAATAGGACTCCTACTGATAATATATGAAAATTCATTCCAGCTTTATGAAATATACCATTTATCTCCATTAGTGAGTTCACTAGCATCTATCGACCTCCCATTGGGCATGAAACATTCTGCCACATATTCTAGCAGATAGAAAAATAAGAAGAAGATCCCATCCATGTCCCTAAGAAACTTAAAATCTTTTTAGAGCAATACAAAAACATACAACTACAAAGGAAAACTCATAAAATGCAAAGTCCAAAGTATGGAAAAATTAGCAGGGATGATATCCTAGCATTTGGAATCAGAACAGTTCATGTTCACAATTTCACGAAGTACTCACAGGGGTTTCCCACTATGTATTTTTGCAAACATTAGTTACTGCCATTAAAAGCCAAGATATTTCATGTTAAAACAGAAACTCACTTGTAGGTTTTCTTTAAAAATCTGGTTAGCTAGCTGGGCTCCCATAAGCTCAGTGGTTAGGGTGCTTGCCATGTGTACCAGGGCTGGTGGGTTCAAATCCGTCCCAGGCCTGCTAGACAAAAACAAGCAAACAAAAAAATAGCCAGGTGTTGTGGTGGGTGCCTGTAGTCCCAGCTACTAGGGAGGCTGAGGCAAGAGAATCACTTGAGTCCAAGAGTTTGAGGTTGCTGTGAGCTATGATGCCTGGGGCAACAGAGTGAGACTCTAGCTCAAACAAACAAAAAATCTAGTGAGCTGGCAAAACTGGACCCACAAGATGTTTCTACATGGCAACATCAACTAGATTCTTATCTCTCAAAAGTACAAAACAGAGAATCCACACTGCAGCATCACCCAGAAGCTGGCTAGAAATACAGAATCCCAGGCCCTGCCAGAGACTAAAATCCCACAGCTAAAATGCCCAGGTCACTTGCACACACATTACAGTCCAAAGCAGTGGTTCTCAACCTTCCTAATGCCTCCCAATGCCGTGACCCTTTAATATAGTTCTTCATGTTGTGGTGACCCCCAACCATAAAATTATTTTTGTGGTTACTTCATAAGTGCAATTTTGCTATTGTTATGAATCATAATGTAAATATCTGATATGCAGGATGTATTTTCATTGTTACAAAGGGGTGGTGACCCACAGGTTGAGAACTGCTGGTCTACAGGGTACTAGGCCTGCACCAGGCCTTCAGATGGGCATATGCTCTCTGGACTGATACACTCCCCACCAGTCTGTCTTCCTTCACACCTGGTCTTCCTCCCCAATCCTCTAAAACTAACACACATCTCCTACCATCACTTTCTTCATCATTCTTCTCTCCTCAAGTGCCCTTTCCTTAGGACAGCAGGTCTGACACACCACAAGGGCTTGTTAAGTGACCGTTTCATCCATCCATTCATTCCCATCTGAGAGTGTGTATACAGGCACAATGTGCACTCCTAGCTATGGGACTCACTGGTGTCAGTTTTGCTCACATTTATACTCCTAGCACCCAGCACAGTGCTGAGCAGAGAGTAGGCATTCTAGAATGAAAGTATGAATATAGGAGCAAATCACCCAATAAGTAAAGGAATGTCCTAGAACTTCAAGGGGCAAGCATTTATTACCCACCAGGTACTATACTGGGCTCTGGGATAAAAGATAAATATGATATTATCTCTGCTAATAAAGAGTTCCCAATATATCTGGTGAACCTGATAGATAAGCCATAATTGCGACACAACAGAATTAGAATTATAACATAAGTTTAACCATTATTGATTGCTCTAATAAGCCTGCATAACAAAGAACCATAAAATCTCAGTGGCATGCAACATTTATTTCTTATTGCTCATGCATCTGGGGTGAACAGCCGAGTGGCTTTGCTGTCTTGGTTGGACTTAATTACACACCTTGGAGTTGAAGTTGACTGGAGGTCTGATGTTCTAGGATCCTTTTGTCAGGAAAGACTGGCTCACTGTCATGCAGACTAGCCTGGACATTTACATGGTAATGGCAGAAACGTAATTATTTTTTTAAACAAAAAGTAGAATGCTTACATTTATTTTACTTTTCTTTTGATAACATAAAAGATCATTTTCCTTAGGAGATAATACCATTATTAGCACATGACTTTAATGCCAGAAAAACTATTTCTGTCTGGTGCTTTGGGTTTGTTTTACAGCTGGTGAATGACCATCCCTCCTATCTTTACCCAGAAATACTTCTGGATGGTGCCCTTGGTTTCTGAACCCCAGAGCAGGCTGCAGACATCTCCGGAGACAATTTGAAAGTAGTGACTCACTGCTGTGCCAGGCTTTGTGAGACTAGCACCAATTGCACCTCAAAGGGATCCCACCAGGAGTGTAAATATCATCTTGCCATGACTAAGAACCAGCAAAGACACTGTTTTTCAAGTTTTTCAAGCCTTCCTTTACATCATTTCTGCTGACATCGCATTAATCAAAGAAAGTCACATGATGGATTCAGAAACAAGGGGCAATAGAGCCCTCCTTAATGGGAGGAGCTTCAAAGTCATACAGCAAAGGGTGCAGAGAGAGGAAGGGAGGAAGAACTGGGCCATTTTTGCCATGTACCATAAGAAGCAAGGAGAAAAAAGTTCTATAGGCAGAAACTTAAATCAAACATCTACTAGGAAAGTTATTTTGGAAGCTTTTCCATTCCCCACTTCTAAGATCATTTTTCTCAGTGCCACCTAACCCGGGAAGACCACTGCCATTCAAAGACATGATATAATATGAAAATTAAAATTAAAATTTATTGAGCTTAATTTTCCATCTATCAGGACTTGTGCTAGGCTCTCCACTTGTACTAACTCATCTCCTAACAAACCTGAGACATGTCCTATTACCCCAGTTACAGATGAAGAAACTAAGGATCAGAGAAGTTTGCAATTTGCTCAAGGCTACATAGCCAGGATCAAGCACTCTCTTGTTCTCTTCAGCCACACCACAGGAATTAAAGTTGTGCACACTACCTCATCTTCCTCTTCTTTACTGAGAGAGGCTATGTAATCGTTTTCATATATAGGTCATTTCTGTCCAAATGCAGAGTCCAAAGAATTAAAATTTCAGTAAGTGAACCACCAGGAGTAAATTACAGTGTAGGTCACCCATAAAATTGCTGTTGTATATTTTGGGGGCCATTGTACACTAATGGACAAGGCCTATTTGTTTTCCTTTTCCTGCAATATTGAATTTTGAAATTGATTCCTTGGTTCGAAAAGTTCTGATGCCATTTGTGTAATGTCAGTTGCAAAACAAATTTAAGTAATCCTGAAGAATCTAATCATCATGTGTCAACCAAAGAGGAGGGCTGCATTTTTCACTCTATGAATAATGCATTTTAATGAAGCCATATCGCTCCTCAAGTTTAAAAACTATAGCCTAAATCTTTCTTCCTATCCCGTTATTTTATTCTGGGGCAGCGGGGGTCATTTGCTGGCCTTTGCTAGCAAGATATAGAGATGAGAAAAGTCAGATAGATATAAGCATTCAAGATCACATAATATTCATGTGATATCAGAGAAAACTCTCCATCCTAAAAGTTTAGATTCTCAATTTGGGGCAACCCATTTTCTTTCCCTGTTAAAGTACATACTCTTCCATTTGTTCCAAGTTTTGGTTCCTATTGATGTCTGGCATGGGATAAAAAGCTTAAAAAATCAAATGAAGTCTGGCCTCAGCAACCTTTTTTTTTTCTTTTTTATTCTAGACCTTAGCAATACTGTCAGAATTTTCCAATGGAACTTCTAAAATGGCCCTCTTTTCAAAGTGACATAACAAGCAATGAGCCATTTAGTGATTCAGCTGGAAATACAAAGCCCAGGCTGTTTACCTTCAGAATTTCCATAAGGTAAAAAAATAAATAAATAAATAAATAAATAAATAAAAACAATAAGGAAAGAAAAGAAAGAACTTTTTCTTACGAGCTATATTACACATGGCAAAAGATTTCAACACTGGTCTAAAGTCTCCAAGTACCGTCTGCCTGGAGTACTACGTAGAGAAGAATTCTGAGGTCATATCTGGATGGGATGGAAAAAGTGCAGCAATCAATTAGCAATGTCTGCTTTGTTACACAGAGGGGAATGGCAGTCTGTATACTATCCTGGCTTTGTTCTCCCAAAAGTCATAAATGTTAAAAAGTTCATCTAGAGTTATTCAGTATGCTTTATGGTAGGGAAGGACAATTTCTTTTTCAGATTAATATGAGGGTACAATGATTAGGTTACATTGTTTGTATTTGTTAGGTAAAGTTCAAATTGTAGTTGAGCCTTTCACATACAGGGGGTGTGCTGTATACCCTGACACTGTGCCCATTAGGTGGGAGCACACCAATCCCCCTTCTTCCTCCCCTCTCCACATCACTTGAATTTGTGTTTTTCTCTTGCGTGGTCATGTAGTTCATTCACCTAATTGGTTTCATATTAGTATTCATATATTTGCTTTTCCATTCTTGTGATACTTTATTAAGGAGACTGCTTTTCAACTCCCTCCAAATAAACACAAAAGATGTAAAGTCTTCACCTTTTTATGGCTGAATAGTATTCCATGGTATACATATACCACAGGTCATTAATCTACTCATGGGTTGATGGGCACTTGGGTTGATTCCACTTCTTGGTGATTATGAATTGAGCTGCAATAAACATTGTAGAGCAAATGTCTTTATGGTAAAATGATTTGGAAGGACAATTTCAAAAGTACCTTTTAAAGCTCAGCCTAATGGACGGTTTTGAAAAATTATAATAGATATCAGCATCTCCCCACAATAGGCCACACTATTCAGAAGAGTGATCTAGGATTTCTTCCAGAAAACCTTATAAAAAACTTAAAACACATTTACATATTTACTGTTCACACCCAAGGTCCATAAAACTGGCTTTACTCAACTGGGCTTCTCTTCAAAACTAGCTGCTCTTTCCTATTCTCACCTTCTAGTTTAGAAATTGCTGTGCCATTAAATAGCTACATAACCATGTCTTTCAGCAGCTCCATAATCATACCAGTGATTTTTTGCTAAGCAAGAGGTCAGCCAACACTCTGAGCCCTGTTCAATAAAAGCAGTGCAGTCCAAAAGCATGACTTCAAAGACTGCATCAGATCATTAGGTAGAAATTAACTGCCTTTCTCGCTGGTATCTCATTAAAGCTCAAAAATAATTGTTGTTCCTGCTACTTAGCACCTATTCTAGCATCTCCCCTTATCACCTTGTAGTGCCTTGGTAAGAGAAACAACCTTATTGATTAATGTCAGCAGAGACCTGGGAGCAAATGGTGTTTTGTTCATTAACGAAAGGTAGGCGTGCTAAGTGAGGAGTTAGCCATTGGAACAAAAACAGTTCTTGTTTTAACTGAAGTCTGTCAACAGGAGGAAAGTGGAAGCCTCCAATTTCTTTCTCCTTTCTCTCTTCTTTTTTATTCTTTCTTGTTCTTTTCTTGCTGTGCTTTATTTCCTTTTTAATTAACTTTCCTTGCCCTTTGTCTCTTTCTAATTTTTCTTTCCTCTACCTTCTCTTCTTTACTTCTTTGCTTTAATCTTTTCTTCCTTCTTATCTCTTTCCCTATGTTCTTTTTTTCCTTTTCTTTCTATATCAAAACTACCCACTGCTTTCCATGGACACTCCTGAGTTTAGTATATACCAGGAGTCCTTTTTCACAGGGTCACACCTGATACAGAATAGTAATGTCATATACTTTTCAGAGAAAGAATTTTGTTGCTGGCTGGAAAGAGAGTAAACTGACCAGCCTTACCCCTAAGCATGCAGTAGCACCTGTTAGGAGCCTAAGCCTTTCCCTCACTCCCCTCCCAAAATAAAAGACTTACCCAGCCCCATGCCAAGAGTTCTGCTGGAAAGACCCCAGCCCACCAAAACCTTCCAGCATGCTGTGTAATCTTCCTCCCGCTATGCCCAGAATAAAAACAAGCCCCCAACTTCCCTCAGTGCAGCCGCCATACTTTCCCAGGTGGGTCTCTGTCCCCTTTCATTAAACTTGACCTGAACCTCTCCCAGTCTTGTCTCTGGGCACACTGCCAAACTCCTTTCAGAACCATTGCTAATACAGAACAAAAGAAAAGTCTGGTTTCCACAGTCCTAAAACTTCACCCAAAATTATATCATGAACTGTGGCTCAATGATGATTTAAAAGGAAAATAATTTAAATTCATTTTCTAGTTCATATTTTTTATGGGATTTGGAGAAAACATTACACTGTACAGTAGCCTATTTGGGCCTGAATCTTAGCTTGTGTAGCACAATGAGCTGTTCGCTTCAGAAAACAAACCAGTGGAGTGAAACCTGCTGGCACGTGCCTGTAGTCCCAGCTACTCGGGACTTTGAGACTGCAGTGAGCTGTGATCAAATCACTATACTCATACAGCCTTAGTTTGTAATCAGTGATTGATCATGCTCAGTGCCTCAGAGCAGAAAACTCACTGGACCCCACACAGTATGTCAGAACCCCTTTCTGGAAGATTCCTTTTTCCTATTTTCCCGCTGACTTCTCAGTCCCTATAAGCCTGTGGTCCCACCTCCTAGGCTGCAGACCTGTACCCCCAGGCTGCAGACCTATATGTGGCCTGTTGGGAACCAGCCCACACAGCAGGAGATGAATGGCAGGTGGGAGAGCCAAGCTTCATCTGTATTTATAGCTGCTCCCCATTACTTGCATTGCCACCTGAACTATGCCTCCTGTCACATCAGAGGCAGCATTAGATACCAATATGAGCAGGAAGCCTCCCATAAACTGCACATGTGAGGGATCTAGGTTTCATGTTCCTTGTGAAAATCAAATACCCTGATAATCTGAGGTAGAGATGTAATGTGCTTGAATCATTCTGAAACCATCTCTTCCTCCCGCTACCCCCATCCATGGAAAAATTTTCTTCCGTGAAATCAATCAGTCCTCGATGACAAAAAAGTTGCTATAAGCCACATCTGATTTCCCTGAAAGATTTAGGATACAACCTGAATCTGTGTTTAACTATTAAAAGATCACCTTTATCCCCTTTTCCCTAACAGCAGTTAGGGTTTCTACTCGGAGAGGAGAATTGATGCAGGACATCTGGTGCCGTGGCCAGCTCAGTGGAGCTGGCGGACCTGCCGCCTCCTCCTTGGTGGTGTTGGTGCTGTGGCAGCCAGCTGAAGAGCCAGTGGGCTGGATGACAGGCAAGGAGGGAGACCTACAACGCCCACCAGAGGCTCCAATAGCCACAAAGGCTGTACAACTGCTGTGCCTTGGTGTCTCCTTCACTTTACACTTGAGACTAAATGTGGAACCCCCATTTCCTATGCCTAGGTCAGTTGCTTGTGAATTTCCTAGGCCTGAATTCCATGGATGGACTTTGTCCATTCATTGATACACTCATTCACCTTGCCCCTGGTGGAAGGGACTGTATTCATTGGTTTCCTGGCCAAGGAACCCATACACCTCTATATACCCTGAGGCTAGAGGCCTAGAGGAGGAGACGGGGAAAGACCGCGAGAGGAATGGAGAGAGCATCTCTCTCCCCACTTGAAATCTCTCCCTCTACCAGGAGCTTTGGTGTTTTCTGTATTCTTTTCTGTAAATCAATTCTGTCTTACCACGGAGGGGAGGGGGGAATAATGTATTGAAGAATAATAAAATACATATATTTAAAAAAAAAAACAAAACAAAACAAAAAATAAATAAATAAAAATAAATTGTCCTCTAAAGAAGCATAGGTTGGCTGAGTGTATACAAAAACTCAGGACAGATATCTACTGCATACAAGAATCTCATCTTACCTTAAAAGATACATTTAGACTCAAGGTGAAGGTATGGTCATCTATATTCCAGGCAAATGGAAAACATAAAAAAGCAGGTGTTGCAATCTTATTTGCAGATACAATAGGCTTTAAACCAACCAAGGTAAAGAAGGATAAAGTCGGAAATTTCATATTTTTTAAATGTACTACTGAATATGATGAGATATCAGTTATTAATATTTATGCACCCAACCAGAATGTGCTTCAATTTATAAGAAAAACTCTAATAGACATGAGTAACTTGATTTCCTCCAGTTCCATAGTAGCCGGAGATTTTAATACTCCCTTAGCAGTGTTGGATAGACCCTCCAAAAAGAAGCTAAGTAAAGAAATTTTAGATTTAAACTTAATCATTCAACAACTGGATTTAACAGACATCTACAGAACTTTTAATCCTAATAAAATTGAATACACAGTCTTCTCATCATCCCATGGAATATACTCCAAAATCGATCACATCTTAGGTCACAAGTCAATACCTCAGCAAATTTAAAAGAATAGAAAGTATTCCTTGCATCTTCTTAGACCATCATGGAATAAAAGTTGAACTCAATAACCTCAGGAATCTGAATACTCATACAAAAACATAGAAAGCTAAATAACCTTATGCTGAAGGATAGATGGGTCATAGACAAGATTAAGAAGGAAATTACTAAATTTTTCTAACAAAATGACAATGAAGACACGAATTATCAGAACATCTGGGATACTGCAAAGGCAATCCTAAGAGGGAAATTTGGAGTACTGCAAGCCTTCTTCAAGAAAACGGAAAGAGAGGAAGTTAATAACTTAATGGGACATCTTAAGCAACTGGAGAAGGAAGAACATTCCAACCCCAAAGTGACCACAAGAAAAGAAATAACCAAAATTAGAGCAGAATTAAATTAAATTTGAAAACAAAAGAATTATACAAGAAATCAATAAATCAAAAAGTTGGTTTTTTGAAAAGGTCAATAAAATGGATAAACCTTTGGGTAATCTAGCCAGGGAAAAAAGAGTAAAATCTATAATTACATCAATCAAAATGGTAAAGATGAAATAACAACAGACCCCTCAGAAATTCAAAAATTCCTTAACGAATATTACAAGAAACTTTACTCTCAGAAATATGAAAATCTGAAGGAAATTGACCAATACTTGGAAGCACGCCACCTACCAAGACTTAGCCAGAATGTAGTGGAAAAGTTGAACAGGCCTATATCAAGTTCTGAAATA
>CAUYRH010149214.1:0-27365 GCA_963574655.1 Perodicticus potto
AGAATACAAATGTCTTCATATAATAACTAAGAAAATGCCATGAAGGGTATGTTAAACAGTTTGATGAAAACATTTCAGATTGTATATGAAACCAGCACATTGTACCCCTTGATTGCACTAATGTATGCAGCTATGATTTAAAAAAAGAAAGAAAGAAAGAAATCATGAACCAGAATTATGTCAGAACAATCTTTCTTAGAAGTCAGGCCTGATCCTTAAGAAATGACTCCTTCGCTGGCAGGTCTAAGACTACGGGTCCCTTTTAATAGCTACTGCAGTTTTTCTCTCTAGCTCAGGAAGGTCTTATAACGTTAGAACATTATAGTCAAGAATCTAGGTTTTGGGCTTGATAGACTGCTTTTGAATCCTAGCCAAGGAGTGGTTTAACATGCTTCAAATCTTCTATCTTTTAAATAGAAACAATATCTACTTCATAAAGTTTAAACAATTTTTTTCAATAACTTTATTGAGATATGATTCACACACTATAAAATGCACACATTTAAAAAATACACTTTAGTGATTTTTAGTACAGGCGTACTTCAGAGATAATGTGGATTTGGTGCCACACCACAGCAATAAATCAAATATAGCAATAAAGCGAGTCACATAAATTTGGTGTCCAAGTGAATAAAGAGTTATGTTTACACTCTCCTGTGGTCTACTAAGTGTGCAACAGTCTTATGTCTAAAAAATGTATAAACCTAAATTCTAAAATACTTTAGTGCTAAAAAATACTAACAATCTTTTCAAATACTAACCATCATCTTTTTTGCTGGTAAAGGGTTGTGCCTTGATGCTGATAGCTGCTGACTGATGATCCCAGTGGTTGCTGAAGCTTGAGGTGGCAGCGGCATTTACCTAAAATAAGACAAGTTTGCTGTATCATTTGACTCTTTAACAAAATATTTCTCTGTAGCACGTGATGCTGCATGATAGCATTTGTCTCACAGTAGAAGTTCTTTCAAAAGTGGAATCATTCCTCTCCAACCCTTGCCACTACTTTATCAATTAAGTTTATGGACTATTCTAAATTCTTTATTGCCACTTCAACAATGTTCACAGGATCCATCTCAAGAAACCACCTTCTTTGCTCATATGTAAGAATCATCTCATCTTTTCAAGCTTATCATGAGATTATAGCAATTCAGTCACATCTTCAAGTTCCACTTCTAATTTTAGTTCTCTTGCTATTTCTACCACATCTGCACTTACTTCCTCTGCTGAAGTCTTGAACCCCTGTAAGTCACCCATGTGGGCTGTAATCAATTTCTTCCAAACTTCTGTGAATGTTGATATTTTGACCTCCTTCCATGAATCATGAAAGTTCTTAATGGCATCTAGAATAGCAAATCCTTTCCAGAGGGTTTTGAATTTACTTTGCCCAGATCTAGGAAAGGAATCAATTTGTGGCAGCTATAGCCTTACAAAATGCATTTTTAAAATATTAAGACTTGAAAATAAAAATGACTCCTTGATCCATGGCCTGCAGGCATGATAACAACATTAATATCCTTGTACGTGTCCATTAGAACTCTCAGGTGACCAGGTGCATTTTCTTTTCTTTCTTTTCTTTTTTTTTTTTGAGACAGAGCCTCAAGCTGTCACCCTGGATAGAGTGCCGTGGCATCACAGCTCACAGCAACCTCCAATTCCTGGGCTCAAGCGAGTCTCCTGCCTCCGCCTCCCAAGTATCTGGGAGAATAGGCGCCCGCCACAATGCCCGGCCATTTTTGGTTGCAGTCGTCATTGTTGTTTGGCCGGCCTGGGCTGGATTCGAACCGGCCAGTTCAGGTGTACGTGGCTGGCGCCTTAGCCCGTTGAGCCACAGGCGCCAAGCCGACCAGGTGCATTTTCAATAAGCAGTAAGTTTCAAAGAAATCTTTTTCTGAGCAGTAGGTCTCTCAATAATGGGATTAAAATGTTCATTAAACCACATACTATAAACAGATGTGCTGTCATCCAGGCTTTGTTTGCCATGTCTTACGGTAATTGTGTGTTACGCATTTTGAGGAACTACCAAACTGTTTTCCAAAACGGCTGGTTCTATTTTACATTCCCACCAGTAGTGCATTTCTCCATCTTTGTTACCGTCTTTTTGTTTCAATTCCTCCTGGTAAAGATGAAGTAATATTTTATTGTGGTTTTGGTTTTCATTTCCCTAATGACTAAATATGTTAAGCGTTTTTTCATGTGTCATTGTCTGTTTGTGTGTCGTATTTGGAGGAGTATCTGTTTAAAATAGATCCTTTGCCCTGATTGGGTTAGTTGTAAGAGCTCCTTATATATTCTATATACAAGTCTTTTATCAGATATATAATTTGCAAATTATTTTCTTCCTGTGGGCTGTCTTTTCATTTTCTTGATAGTGCTCTTTGAAACACAAAATTTTAAATCTTGATGGAATCTCATTTATTTATTTTTTCTTTGGTTCCTTGTGCTTTTGGTGTTCCATATAAGAAACTGTTGGCTTGGTACCTGTGGCTCAAGCAGCTAAGGCGCTAGCCATATACACCAGAGCTGGCGGGTTCGAATCCAGCCCAGGCCCGCCAAACAATGACTGCAAAAAATAGCCAGGTGTTGTGGCGGGTGTCTGTAGTCCCAGCTTCTTGGGAGGTGGAGGCAGGAGAATCACTTGAGCCCACGAGTTGGAGGTTGCTGTGAGCTTTGATGCCACAGCACTCTACCCAGGGTGACAGCTTGAGGCTTTGTCTCAAAAAAAAAAAAAAAAAAAGAAAGGAACTGTTGCCTAATAAAAAGGTTCACTAAGATTTGCTCCTGTGTCTTGTAAAATTTTGGTAAAGATTAATGTAGATAATGCATGTAAACTCATGTAACTATCAACAGAAGATAGTTCTAATAACTTATATAATTATTCAGATAGTTCCTCCCTACTTTGTCTTCCACCCTTATCTGACTTTTCTGGTGTCCATCCGAATTTTCCTTTTGGTTGGGCTGACTCTGGTTTTGATTTCAGACTCTCCCTAAAACACTGCCTCTAGATACCACATGATCTTTAGTCAGGGAAGTGATGCTGACACTTGCTTAATTCAGGTTCTAGACTTTCCAGGAGGGGGCATCAGACAACAAAAAGAGAATCCCCTAGAAAAGTGAGCTTTAATCAAATAATATCTGTCATTGAGAACCTGCCATGTGGCATTCTCTTTATGAACACTGTCTATAGTCATTGGAATAACTGTGGACATTCAGTACAGTATTAGTATCCTGATATAAAAAAGGCAACTGATTTTCAAAGAAGTTTGGTAACTTTCCCAACATTTCTCATTTTAGTAATTGATAAGCTGGGATCTGACTGACTACAAGCTCCTGCTCTTTCTTTTATAGAACCAATCTCTATCTTAGAGGGCAAGAAATCTTGAAGCAAGCATTAGAACTTCTTTCTTTAGTAGCTCAAACCAGCTTTAAAATATTAACAAGGCGGTGCCCATAGATCAGTGAGTAGGGTGCCGGCCGCATGCACCAGGGCTGGTGGATTTGAACCCAGCCCCAGCCTGCTGAAACTAAAAAAATGGCTGGGCGTTGTGGTGGGTTCCTGTGGTGGTCCCAGCTACTCGGGAGGCTGAGGCAAGAGAATCGCGTGAGCCCAGGAGTTTGAGGTTGTCGTGAGCTGTGACTCCACGTCACTCTACCGAGGGCAACAAAGTAAGATTCTGTCTCAAAAAATAAATAAATAAATAAATAAATAAAATAAGATATTAACAAGAATGTGTTAAGAAAATATATCCTGGCCTTAGGAGACAAACTGAAAATCAAATTCTCTGATCCCGAAGACCTACAATGTGAATTAGAAGGCAAAACACAAACAAGCAACACACTCTCTGAAAATTTCTCCTCTGATGTTGGGTATATCTAAACTATGGCTTATCTTCAAAGAAACTTGAAGATAAGCCAACTTCCCTAAGGCATTATACTTAAAATGTGAGTACTACCCACCCAAGGGACTGTTAGTAGTACTTTCTCAAAGCGTAGTTTGTGTCCACCTGCACCAGAATTCCCTCGCATGCTTACTACTCCGCAGATTCCAAAACAGCTCCCTACATTTACTGACATCTAGGCTGCTGTCTGCCATGCTGCATTTTTAAGCAGCTCTTCACTAAAAAGAGACAGTAAGAGTTATTAGCTCACCATTGGATCTCATTTTTTGCCTTTAAGAAGTAACATCTCCCTTTTATGTTCTCTCATAAAAGCAGAAGTCAAGTCAGTAAAATTTCTATCGTTTTGCACATAGTGATGGTAATGATAAATAACACTTCTACAGGACTCATGATGGGTCGGGCATTAATTCTAAGTCCTTTACCTATGTATTAACACACTGAATCCTCATCATGGGCTCATGTTGTTAGTACTATTAATTTAAATCCATCACACAAATGAGGAAACAGAGAGGTTAAGTAACTTGCCCAAGGTGAAGTTGCTTGAAATTGATCTTTGAGCCAAAACTCCATAGGATTTCAGTCTAAGCTCTTGAACATTACGATTCTTCTTTTTATAAATTATTTTCTAATAAAATATTAGAGAAAACAAACTCATCTGTTCTCTAATAGGGGACTGGCTAAAGAAATTATCATTCTTCCAATGAAACATAGCTATAAAAAAGTATGTAGAAATTCTTACTGATCTGAAAGGCAAGGCACATAATGTATATAAAATGCTCCCACCATGTTTAAAATAAATCATTTTCTAGACTGTTTATCACAGCTCAATTTTATAATCACCAAAATGTAGAAATAACCTAAATGCCCACCAACTGAGGAATGGATTAACAAGCTGTGGTATATGTGTACCATGGAATACTATTTAGCCATTAAGGGATGGAGTCTTTACATCTTTTATATTAACGTGGATTGAAGTGTAACACATTCTTCTTAGTAAAGCATAACAAGAATGGAGAAACAAGAATCCAATGTACTCAACTCTAATATGAAGGTAGTAGATGACCTAATACATAATGGGGGGTAGGGGAATGAAGGAATGGGGAGAGAGGAGGTGGGAGGGGATGGGGCATCATGGTGTATGGCACACCTCTTGGGGGTGGGACACAATTCTAAGAGAGACTCTACCTAAAAAATGCGATCAGCAGAACCTAATTCTTTGTACCCTCAATGAATCCCAAACAATAAAAAAAAAATTCATTTTTTTCAAATTGAATTTCAGGAGATCTGTATGTATTGGGGTTTTTGTGGGCTTTGCTTGTGTTTATTTTTCCCAATTTGTCATTTGGCTTTTGTAAAATTTGGTATAATTTGCTGGGTTTTTTAGGTACTTGAATTAATCTTTTATTTTATGGTTTTTGGATTTTGAGTCATCATTTGAAATATCTTCCCCACTTAAGGATATAAAGGAATTCTCCCAACATTTCCTTCTAGTGCTTTCAGACTTTCTTTTTAAACATGATTTTCAGGGTATTGTATCATATATACAGGTAAAATGGGAATGAGCAAATTACTTGTCACAAAATCCATTCTTAAATTCCCCTTTGCCCCATTGATTTAAGCTGCCCTTTTTATCATCAAGTGAATTCTTAGGCATTTGGGATTATTTCTCAACTTATTTTGTTCCTTTGAGGATTATGTATTTAATTTATGAGGCAGCATAAATTTTGCACTCAAGTATTATTTTAGTCTTAGAAATAAATTCATGGCCTGTTTAATATACCATGTTACTGCCAACATCCCTTTTCATATCATCCTGGGGAAGTTACAGAAATAATGAACAGTGGTTTTACTTCAGAAAACAGTTCTAGATAAAAACTATGCTTGATAATAGAATATGGTGCCACTCCTCGGCTCAGATTTTCAAATTCATATCAATCATTCTATCTGCCTAGCTCCACAGGTGTCTTGCATCTCCCTTTGGAAGACAGCATAATGAGGATTAGGATTAAATTCCCATTGTCTGTGGCCCAAAAAGAAAGTACCCATCCACATCGCTTTGGCATTGTATGAAAGTACAGGACCAAAATCAAACTTTCTAATTTTCCACACTCATAGCTTGGTGTGTGCGTCTGCTGTTGGCTGCCAGGATTTGCCCGTACTCCCCAGAAACTGCATCAAAATGGTAGCTTGACTCAGGAGTATGGTGAGAATGTCACAGGGCTACTCCAACCAAAATCACTTTTTGTATTGACCCAAAGTTCCTTCAAGTCCCCTAGAAAGCCCTGTTTGAAGAAGGTAACTTTCTGATAGTTTTTGAACTTTGCAGACTCTAGATCAGATGTGCAGGCTCAAGTCACCAGCTCATAGTGGGATAAGGCAGCATGAGTCCTGGGGCTCAAGGCTTATATGTGATTCGGCCAATGCTCAGCACAATCCCTACCCAATGTTAACCCAGTTGGATGTGTGTGTGCACTCTCTCGGCCTGGCCAGCTGGGAGAAAATTAAATCAGGAGGTGTAAAATGCTGTAGGAAGAAAAACAAACCAAGATGCCAAAAACAGGTGGCATTTGCTCACAACTTTCTCAGAGTTTCATTTCTTTGTGTGTGATCATGGGCTCAGTTGCATTAAGGCACATTTCACACTTCTTTGATCTTTTGATGTCCTAATGAGAAAAATAAATAGCACCTGTTGCTGAAAGATTTTCCAAGTAAGCAGCAGACTGTTGCTCAACAGTCTCAAATACTTAACTATCCTATTCTATGGATGGATTTAAACATCATATCTTTCAAAATTCAAACTCTCCAAATGCTAGATGAACATTATAAAACAACTATCCCTTCATTGTATTTTCTAATTTATTGTTAGAGTATTATTTATTATTGAGCCTTAGCTTTTTATTAGAAAGGCTTTAGGAAGCTGCAAGTTTTCTTCACAATAACACTGATGTTTGTCATAGTCCAAAATATCTCTCACATGCCCATGATTCATAAATTCTAACCAGGAGACCAAAGAGCAACAATTCTAAAGAGAACAGCCATGATAATCTCACTGCATGATAAGCTCTGCTCGCACAGCCCAGGTAGCAGTATAGCCACTAGTGACTGGTTGGCCGCACTCAGTCAGGTTGGGGGACATACAGATGCCTCACATTCCCCCTGCATCGTTCCAGGAAGCATCTCGTGTCTTCCTTGGCCTGGTCTTTGACTACCTGTTGGCTTTCAGCCTTGTCTTCCTCACCTGTTCAGAGTTTGCTGATTAATGCTGGCAGTAGGTACCACACCACGACTGCTGAGGGTTTCATTGTTATGTTTCTATGCCCAGATGGCAAACTCCTAAGCTCCCTGCCAAGCGACTGTCTCTTGGTGCTAGTACACAACTTCCTGACACCCTGTGCTCTCAGTGTTCTTGATTGATTCATTTTGACCTGATCATTTATATTATAGCCTTTACATTCAGGGTCAACAGCAGGAACAGGACTTGAGGGCATCTAAAGGAATGATAGATATCCCACTCTTCCCTTGCAGGTCTAACATTCTTGAACTCTTATTCCAGAAAACACATGTCAACCATCAATAAAGAGCAAGCTTGTGACTCAAACTCTGAAGGGCTACTCTAAAATGCAGAGTTAGAAGATATCAATATGATGTAAAATTACCTAATTATTTTTTATAAGTTATAAACTGACTCCTGGTAAGATTATCTTCATAACTACAGCTGAAAATAAATAAATAATTTCATAAATTAATAACTCCCTTCAGAGGTATAGTGAAGACCAGAGGATGAACTTCAAGTATCAACCTATGTATAGACGGAAGGAATAGCATCTTAAAATTTTTTTTTACCACTTACTAATATGATGCTGTTTTATCTATATAAGAAATCTCCTGAAGATTTATGTAAGCTCAGCAATAATTCAAGAAATACAAATGGCCCTGCAAAAGAAATGTGTGGGCAAGGCATGGTTACTCATACTTGTTTTCCTAGCACTTTGGGAGGTTAAGGTGGGAGGATCACTTGAGACCAGGAGTTTGAGGTTGCAGTGAGCTATGACAACACCATTGCACTGCAGCCAGAAGACAGAGCAATACCTTGTCTCAAATAATAATAATAATAATAATAATAAATAAAAACAATGTGTAGACATCATTTAGAAAGCTTAACTTCTATTGGAAGGAAAGTCTTACAAAGACAAATGACTTAGGCTAATAGGAAACTAACTCTGAAACAAACACAGGAAGAGGAGGAAGGGCCCAGAGCCCTACTGGGGCCTCATGCCCAATAGCACTGTGCTTGCCAATGGTTCACAGGTGGTGCCCAAGATGTGCTCTGTTCTTTCTGTTTTCCAGATACCTGGTGCACAAAAACCGTTCTGCTGAAGTGAGAATTCATTTCTGTTTCATCTTTGGGCTACAGTCTTGGATACATACGTCTCTTATAACTGCCTATGAGACTGAAAGGTTTTGCAGAGATTTTTGGAAAAGCCAATCTTTTAGACACCATTCCCTGTATTATTATTCTTTTCTGATTAATAGGGTAATATTATTTGACCAAGGCTCTATTCCAGATTCCCTTTCACTCCCCTAAAAACATATTCTCTTCCAGAGAACTCTTAGGGCCTGTCAATTATATGTACCCCAAAGCATCTGAATTCTAGAAAAAGCACATCTGAGACTCAAATGAGCCCCTGCCCCAGAATGATTTTGTCAATGACTAGGGTCACACAGTCAGCAGCTTACAGAACTACTGTTTCAACCAGGAGAATTTTATTTCAATGCCCCTTTTGTTTCCCCCATTGTATGTTGCTGCACTGTAAGAGAGTTCAAGTCAATTACAAGTAGAAACATTAGTCAGGGACAGGGTCTCACCATAACTAGTAAAGGATTATCTTTCCCCCACAATTACCCTTCAGCAGAGAGAATTAATTAATGAATTACTTAAAAGCTGTTTTCTATATACTGACTTCAGACAAGTACAGTTTTGGTGGAATGTGTGATTGTGTTCTAATAGAAACACAGACCTGGTGTCTAATCTTCAGATTATTAACTACATGATTGCAGTTTCATTTAAACTGCCTCCTCAGAGGTAATTCTCTTCTACTTCTGTCTCAAATTCTACAAACTCATATGTATACTCAGAGCTTTCAAATAACATTTCTCTGTTTTATGACAAGTTTGAAAATAATCTTGATTTCCTTCTCTCAAAGGATGATTCTGCTTTTCTTATTGCTTTCTCTTGTAATCTGTATTGGACGAGAGTCTGCCATACCTTGGATGCTGGCTATTCCTAGGATATCTCTCCATCAGAAATCTCCTTGTCTGTGATGTGCTGCTGAGACAATCGGCTATAGGCATCCATGCTTCATACCATAAAGCGCCACCCTAGCCAAATGCACAAAAAATGACTCTTGACCCAAAGTTGACTTCTTTATTGCCCAGGCTAGAGTGCAGCTGCATCATCAAAGCTTACAGCAAGCTCAAACTCCTGGGCTCAAGTGATCCTCCTGCCTCATCCTTCCAATAGCTGGTGCTCTAAGCGCCCATCACATCGCCCTGCTAATTTTTCTATTTTTAGTAGAGATGGAGTCTCACTCTTGCTTAGGCTGGTCTCAAACTCCTGAGCTCAAGTGATCCTCCTGCCTTTACCCTCCAGAGTGCAAGGATTACAGCAATGAGCCACCACACCTGGCAATTCAAAGGTGACTTCTGATGTGGTCTGCTCTGAAATATCCACCCAACAGAAATGCCCCCAATTGGATGCCTGGATTAATCAATCAAATCCTCCTTCATGGATTGAACACAAAGAGAGAATACAAAAAATTTCCACAAATGTAGGACACCATCAATTGAACTAACATATCAATACTGGAGTCCCAGAAAAACAGAACAAAAATAAGAAATACATAAAAATAATTTTCCAGGGCAGAGCCTATGGCTCATCAAGTAGGGCACTGGCCCCATATACCGAAGGTGGTGGGTTCAAACCTGGCCTTGGCCGAACTGCAAAACAGAAAAATAGTTGCACGTCATGGTGGGCGCCTGTAGTCCTAGCTACTCGGGAGGCTGAGGCAAGAGAATCGCCTAAGCCCAGGAGTTGGAGGTTGCTGTGAGCTGTGTGATACCATGGCACTCTACTGAGTGCGATAAAGTGAGACTTTGTCTCTACAAAAAAAAAATTTTTTTTTTCAAAAATAATACTATATGAAGACATACTACAGACCAAAAACTCAAGCCTGAGTGCAAGAGAAATATTTCATTGTTTCATATACCCAATCTATCCCCTTTCTCACTCCTCAGTGCCATAGTTTTTCTTGTCATTAACATTATGTATCAGTGAGGTACATTTATTACAATTCCTTATTGTAATATAATAATTAAGGTTATTAATGCAATTATAATAATTATACAATGTAATAGTTACATTACTAGTAACTACATCCATAGTTTACCTTAAAGTTTACTCTTTACATTGTACAGTTCTATGGGCTTTGCCACATGCCTAATGAAATGTATCCGTCATTATGGTTTCATACAGAATAATTCTACCACCTTAAAAATCCCTGTGTTTTACCTGTTCATCTCTCTCTCCCCTCTACTCAAGTCCCTGGAAACCACTGATCTTTTTACCGTTTTGGGGGTGTGTATTTAAAAGTAATAATAATAAAAAAGCATGGTGAATACACTACTCAAAAATTAAGGTAAAATAAAGACTCTTATAAACAATAAAAACTGAGAGAACTCAATGGCAACAGACACGTACTACAATAAATTAAAATTTTTCTGGAAGTATATTAGTAGATAGAAAGTAGTATCTACACAAGAAAATTAAAAGCACTGAAAGTAGTAAAAATGAATGTAAAAAGTTACTTTTTCTTGTTTGTAATTACTTTAAGAGACACTTGACTAACATAAAATAGGGGAGTTTACTATAGGGCTTATAATATGTAAAAATAAAATGTATGACAATAATAAAGGAAGAATTAGAAATATACTGTTATCTGATTCTTAGACTATACATAAGCTATATTACTACTTTAATGAAGCTGTGATAAAGTAAAGTCATATATTTCAAACCTTAGAGGAACCACTAATTTTTTTAAAGGAAATAAAGCTAATACTAAGGCAACAGAGAAGGTAAAATAGAATCATAAAGAATACTCAATACAAAAGAAAAAAAGAATCAAGAACAAATGGCATAAATAGAAATAGAGCTAGCAAGATGATAAACTTAAATTCAAGTATATAATTAATTATATACAAGCTGTTTAACAACATTTAACATACATTAATACAAATTAAAAGTCAGGCATTAAAAAAAGAAAAACCAAAACCAAAACCAATCAGCCAACTATATCTGGTCACCAAGATAACTGTTAAAACAAAGGTCAACACACTGTAGCCCATGGGCTAATTCTAGCTTGCAGCATGTTTTATTAAGGCATTAGAGGAAAGAATGGTTTTACATTTTAAAATGTTGTTTAAACCAAAAAAAAAAGTGACAGAAACCATGCATGACCTATAAAGCCTAAAATTTTAGTTGTCTAGCCACTAATGAAAAAAAGTTTGCCAACCCCTTCCCTAAAATATAAAGATACAGATAGCTTAAAAGTAAAGAAATGAAAAGGATATACCATTCAAACACTAATCTAAAGCAAGTTAATATCAGATGAAGTCAACTTCAGAAAAAGGAATATTACCTGGGATAAAGAGGAACATTAGGTAATGATAAACAGGTAAATTCATCATATAGACATAAATACCTTAAATATGTATGTAACGGAGAACAAAGCTTCAAAATATTATTGTTCAACGGAGTAGGGTGCCGGCCCCATATGCTGAAGGTGGAGGGTTCAAACCCAGCCCCAGCCAAAAATTGCAAAAAAAAAAAAAAAAAAAATATGCAAAACCTGAGAGAAATAAAAGCAAATACAGACAGAATTAGAATTGGAGACTTCAACATTCCTCTCTCATTAATTGAAAGACCAAATAGAAAAGAATTGGTAAGAATACTGGCTTGAAAACACAACTTATACAGCTTGGTCTAACCAACAATCATTGAACATTCTACCCAACAACAAGCAGGATATACATTCTTTCACCATGAGAGAGCATTTTCTGGGCCATAAAACAAACCCTAACAAATTTAAAAGAACTAAAGTCATGCAAAGTATGTTCTCTAACCAAAATGGAATTAAACTAGAAATCAATATCAAGTATACGGAAATAGCTCCAAATACATACTTGTAAGTAACCCATAGGTCAGAGGAGTCAAATAGAAATAAAATATCTTCTGACTTGAATAAAAATGAAAAAACAACTCTAAGTTTGTGAACTACAACTAAAGGTGAGGCCCCCAATCTCCAGGCCACAGATCAGTACTAGTCTGTGGCCTGTTAGGAACCAGGCCACACTGCAGGAGGCGAGGGGTGGGCAGGTGAGTGAGCAAAGTTTCATCTATATTTACAGCTGCTCCCTATGGCTCACATCACTATCTGAGCTCTGCCTCCTGGCAGATCCACTCCCACCCACTCTCCACCCTCATCCATGGAAAAATTGGCTTCTATGAAACCAGTCCCTGGTGCCAAAAGGTTGGAGACTGCTGAACTAATACCAAGAATAAAAGAGGAGATACTCTTTTAGTGTTTACATACATTAAAAGATAGGAGAATACTATGGACAACTTTATGCCAAGAAATTCAATCACTTAAGTCAATGGTTCTCAACTAACAGGGAATCCTTGACAAAATGTCTGGATACATTTTGTTTGTCACCAATGGCTTCTAAACATCCATCCTATAATGCACAGGACACCCTCCTACAAAGAATTATCCTGCCCAAATGTCACTTTGGTTGAGAAACTCTGATTTAGATGAAATGAACAGTTTTGATGAAATCCCTTCAAAGACCCTCAACTACCAAAGCTTTCTTAAGAAGAATTAAATTAGTTGAATAATCCTTTATCTAACTAAAGACACTGAACTCACAGTTCAAAAATCTCCCCCCAAAAGAAAACCCCAGACCCTTATAGCTTCACAGGCAAATTCTAATAATTAGAAGTAGTAATAACAATGTTACACAAATTCTTTCAAAACATATAGATAGAATGCACCCCAACTCATTTTGTGATATTGTTATAATACCTTGTTATTCAAACCAGACATTACAATACAACCTATGACTAATATTCCTCATGATCATAGATGCAAAAATCCTTAATAATAGAAATTTAATGTTTGAGACCAGGAGTTTGACACAGCCTGAACAAGTGCAAGACCTCTACACAATAATAGGAAACTTAGCCAGGCGTAGAGGAGCACACCTGGAGTCCCAACTACTTGTGAGGCTGAGGCAGGAGGATTACCTGAGCCCAGAAGCTATAAAGACACCACTGCACTCTAGCCAGGGTGACAGAAAAAGACTCTGGCTCCAAAAAAAGAAAACAAAAACAAACAAACAAAAAACAGATGATATGGTTGTCTGGGTAGAACATCCCAAAGAATCTTCAAGTGAGTTTAGCAAGGTCACAGAGCCACAAGACTCTGGCTCCAAAAAAAGAAAATAAAAACAAAAACAAAGAAAAACAGATGATATGGTTGTCTAGATAGAATATCCCAAAGAATCTTCAAGTGAGTTGAGCAAGGTCACAATATAAAAACACTGCACTTCTACATGCTAGTAATGAACAATTGGAAATTCAATTAAAATACAGTACTATTCATAATAACACCAAAAACATGAAATACTTAAATAAATGCAGCAAAATATGTAAAGGAGTTATTAAATGAAACTATCGAATAGTGATGATAAAAATCATGATACATATGGATTGAAAGATTCAATATTAAGATGTTAATGCTCACCAAATTGAGCTACAGATTAGAAGCAAACCCTAGCAGAGTTTTTTTGTTATCATTTTTGTTCGTTTTGTCTGCTGGACAAGCTGATTCTAAAATCTGTATGGAGAAGCAAAGGAGCCCAAATAGCTAAAACTATTTTGAATGAACAAAACCAAGTTGGAGGACTCACACTACTGATTTTAAGACTTACTAAAATTCTATAGCATAAGCAACAACAACAACAAAAAAACCCAGATTCACAGAAAAGAAATCCAGAAACAGAACTACATATATGTGGTCAATTAATATTCAACAAAGATGCCAAGGTAATTCAATGGGGGACAGAATGGTCTTTTCAACAAGTAATGCTGGAATGACTGGGCTTTAATACAACAAACTCAATTCATAACTCACACCATACATAAACTGTAACTTGCACTACAAACATAAATGTGAAAACTAAAAATGTAAAACTTCCAAAAGAAATTGTAAGAGAATATCTTTGTGGTATTGAGTTAAACAAAATTTTCTTACAAGAATCAAAACGGAAACATTGATAAACTGCACTTTACCAAAATTAAAAACCCCTGCTCTTTGAAAGACATTGTTAAGAAAATTAAAAGAGAAAAAAAAATAAAAATAAAATAAAGAAAATTAAAAGAGAAGCCACAGGCTGTGAGAAAACCTTTGAAAACACACATATGATGAAGAACCTATGTTCAGAATGTATACAGAACTCCCAGAACTCATCAATAAGAAAACAAATAATCCAAATGGAACGAACAAAAGATTTGCTTTCAATGAAGAGATACGATGGCAGATATGTATGAAAAGGTGCATAACATATTAGTTATCAGAAAATGCAAATTAAAGCCATAATAAGAGACAAACATACACCCATTAGAAGGGGTAAGCTTAAAAAACAAATAAAAAACCTTATACGTGTAATGCCTCATGCTGGCAAGAATGCAGAGCAGCTGAAATGCTCATAAACCACTAGTAAGAATACAAAATGTTATAACTATTTTGAAACATTTGGCATTATATAACTTAGCAATCCCACTCCTAAAAATTCACCCAAGAAAATTAAAACGTATGTTTACAGACTTGTACATAAAGGTTTATTCTGGCACAAACTGGCATACTGTAATACAATTCTGACACTACCCAGAGTTAAAATCACATTCCACAGGTTTAAAAGCATGGTCCTCAACAAGAATGCTCTTATTTCTGACACCAGCTGCATTTTTGAGTACCCAAATCAGTTGCATTTTTATCAAATAGCTAAAAATGACTACAAATCCCACAACCCAGAAGATTCCACAACCTCTTCAGGTTTGAAAAATCAATACAGTAGCTCATATAACTCAGGAAAGCACTAAGATTATCATTACAGTTTTATTATAAAGGACAAAAGTCAGGGCAAGACAGAGGAAGAGACAGAGAGTAAGATCTAGGTGAGGAATACAGAGCTTCCACGCACTCTTCACATGGTATCAGAGTGTGTTACCCTTGTTAAAGAAAAGAGGCTCAAAACAGAGTCACTTGTGCTAAGGTTCCATGTCACGAAACCGAAAGCTCATTTGTTCACTTGTAAGATCTAACCTCCCAAGAAATCAGGAGAGAGATGATAGCCAAGTTCCATTAAGCCAACAAAATTTGGTTTACATACCTACAAGTTATGTTGAAATAATCAATTCATTATTTGTTGTTGTTCTTGCTTTCTTCTGCCCATAAAACTCACTGTCTAGCTCATTGGAGTTCTTTTGTTTTACAGACTGGATACTCCCTTGTTTATAAATTGCTAATAAAAGCCAATTAAATTTCTTGAAAGTTTGTTCTTTGACATCCTCTTGGCACAGTAGAGTGTTCTCTAACTAGGAAGCTCTACTAAGTTTTGTTGTCCAGAGTTTGTTTATTTTTTTAATTAGATCATAACTGTGTACACTGATGCATTTATGGGGTTCAATATACTGATTTGATATACAATGTGAAATGCTTACATTGAACTAACACATCCATCACCTTGCTTATTTGTTGTGGTAAGACAATTATACTCTTTTCTTAATAGTTTTGAAATGTACCATTGCATCATGCACATTAGGTGAGGTCCCTTTGAATACTCTCCCTCCTCCCAGGTTCCCTCTTCTCTCTCTTCTCTTCCCTTCTACTTTCTGGACTATAGTTATGTTTTACCATTCATATGAGTGTAGGTGATTATATATTGATTTCATAGTAGTATTAAGTACATTGGATACTTCCCCCCCATTCTTTTTTTTTCATAGAGACATTCTCACTTTATCACCCTCAGTAGAGTGCCGTAGCATCACACAGCTCACAGCAACCTCCAACTCCTGAGCTTGGGTGATTCTCTTGCCTCAGCCTCCTGAGTAGCTGGGACCACAGGCACCCGCCACAAAGCCCGGCTATTTTTGTTTTGCAGTTCAGCCAAGGCCAGGTTTGAACCCACCACCTTTGGTATATGGGGCCGGCGCCCTACTGGCACCGGATGAGCCACAGGCGCCGCCCTCCCCCCGCATTCTTGAGATATGTTACTAAGAAGAATATGTTCCAGCTCCATCCAGGTAAACATAAAAGATGTAACGTCACCATTGTTGTCCAGAGTTTTTATTGGAGCTTCATTACATAGGTAGGACTGATCAGTCACATGATTGAACTCACTATCTACCCTGCCACCCCTCCCTAGACATCAGCTGGCTCAAAGTACCAATCTTCTAATCACATGGTTGACATTTCTGAAGACCAGCTTTCATCCTAAGTCATCTCATTTTGTTAGCATAACTCAGGTTATTTACAAGGGGCTCATAAATAACAAAGACACTTCTATTGCTAGGGAAATTCCAAGACTAGAGTCTTATCTTCAAGGAACTAGGGTCAAAAGCCAATTTAGTTCTTTATTATACAACAATGTTATAGCAGCTTTAATAATTATCACTCAAACTTTGAAATAACCCAAATATCCTTCAACCTGATGAGTGGATAAAATTAATTATGGCATATCCATACAATAGAATTCTATTAACAAGAAAAACAACAAACCATTTTTATGTATAACATAGATGAATTTCAAGAATAGTACAAATTTTTAACATGCACATTTTAATTAACTATCAATACAGCATCAGTTTATAATCTGTAGGATCAGAGAAATACTTTATAAAGGCAAAATTTAGTTTTGTTCAGCATTTCACTATTGATGTTTTGAACCAGATGGTTCTTTATTGTGGGGTGCTATAAGGTGTATTAACATGATTCCTGGCCTCTACCCTTTAAAATTCCAATAGCAACCTCTCCCGTTATAACAATTAAAAATGTCTCCAGATAATCCAAAATGTTCCATGAGTGGGAAAATCATCTCCAGTTGAAAACTACTAATTTAGATGAACATATTTTTTATCTTTTCATAATCATAAATGTTTTGTGGTGATAAAAATCTTGCTTGATCTATTAAATCAGGGTAATAAATTATCAGTGTTCAAATTATGCTTTCCATACGAAAACATAGTCAAATTTTGTATAAATCAGAAACTTTATAGAGTAATGATTACTTTTCACAAACATGGGGCATTGGCAAAAACATAGTTGTTTTATTTATTTATTTATTTATTTGAGATAGTCTCACTTTGTTGCCCTTGGTAGAGTGCTGTGGTGCTGTGGCATCACAGCTCACAGCAACCTCCAACTCTTGGGTTTAAGCGATTCTCTTGCCTCAGCCTCCTGAGTAGCTGGGACTACAGGTGCCTGCCACAATGCCCGGCTTTTTTTTTTTTTTTTATTGTCCTTGCTGTTTTAGCTGACTGGGGCCGGATTCACACCTGCCATCCTTGATGTATGAGGCCAGTGCCCTACTCACTGAGCCACAGGCACTGCTCAATATAGTTGTTTTAAATCAAAATTATTGAACTTGTCTGATTTTTTGAAATGTTCAGTTTGTTTAGTAATACTAACTTTTTTCTATATTTACATATCAAATTATAAACACTTCACATTTTCAGAGTTAGGTAACTTTTATTGATAAATAATATTTGTGTAAATACATGGGATGTATGTGATATTTTACATGCAGAGAATATGTAATGATCAAGTCAGGGTATTTAGGATATGCATCACTAATAGCATGTATCATTTCCATGGGCTGAGCATACTTTATGTCCTCACTTCGACATATTTTGACATATATAGTACATTGTTGTTGACTATAGCCACCCTACTCTACTACCAAACATTAGAACTTATTCCTTCTGTGTGCTGTTATCCATTAACCAGCCTTTTTTCATCCCCACCACCAACACATACCCACATCCTTTGGTAACTGTCATTCTATTCTCTACCTCCACAAGATCAACTATCTTAGCTCTCATATATAAATGAATGAGTGCATGTGACATTTGTCTTTCTAAGGTGCTGTGACATTTTGTCTTTCTGTCCTTCTGTGTACTGTTATCCATTAACCAGCCTTTTTTTTTTTTTTAAAGGATACCATATTCTTTATTTTATTACTATTTTTTTTGTGTGTAGTTTTTGGCCGGGGCTGGGTTTGAACCTGCCACCTCTGGCATATGGGGCTGGTGTCCTACTCCTTTGAGCCATAGGCGCCGCCCTCACCAGCCTTTTTTCATGCCCACCACCAACACATACCCATATCCTTTGGTAACTGTCATTCTACTTTCTACCTCCACAAGATCAACTATTTTAGCTCTCATATATAAATGAGTGAGTGCACGTGACATTTGTCTTTCTGAGGCTGGATTATTGCACTTAACATAATGATTTCCTGTTCCATCCATGTTGCTATAAATGACATGATTTTATTCCTTTTTATGGATAAATAGTATTCCGTTGTGTATATATACCACATTTTCTTTATCTATTCATCTGCTGATGCACATTTAGTTTGCAGTTTTTGGCCGGGGCGCCCTACTCCTTTGAGCCACAGGTGCCGCCCTCTGGACACTCAGTTTGATTTTCTATCTTCCCTATCATGGATAGTGGTGCCATGAACGTGCAAGCACAGGAAGGTGTGAGTGCGGGTATCCCTCTGACACACTGAATTCCTTTCTGGGTTGCTAGATATTATGATTCTTCTATTTTTAGTTTTTTGAAAAATGTCCATACTATTTTCCTTAAAGGCTGTAGTAATTTACACTCCCATCAACAGTGTATGAGAGTTCCCTTTACTCTGCATACTCACCAGCATGTTATTTTTTGTCTTTTTGGTAACAGCCATTCTACTGGGGTACAGTATCTCATTGTGGTTTAGATTTGCATTTCCTTTAAGATTACTGATGTTGAACATTTTTTCATATGCCTTTGGTTATTTGTATGTCTCCCTTTGAGAGATGTTTATTTAGATCCTTTGCCAACTTTTAATGGGATTACACATCTCAAAGTTTACTTGAAAATATTGAAGGACGTAGGTCACTGCTTTTTATTTGATAACATATGCATCCCTTTGTTTCTCATAATCAAGTAATCAAGGCCATTAATTTAAACCATCGCTAACTTCTTTGCTCTATTTCCTTGAACAAGTACTTGAGTTTTCTTCCTTAAAGAGCCAGCAAATTACCCAATGGATTTTTTTTAACTACCTCTCTGAAAATGATTTAGGTCTCTTAAAGTTATGTAAGTCCTACTTTGTCTATTTATGCTAATCAAAATAGGAGCTCCATTAAGTTTAAGAGACTTTAATTTCAAACTTATTATTTATGAGGTCCGACAATTTAAGTTCACAAACTGGCCACCATGTGGTTACATTGGGAGCACTGTACAAACAACTCTGATTCATAGTTTTGGTAAGTCAGTGTCTCATAGCTGTGTTCCTGTCAACGTGTGGCGGTGTCTTGCTGAGTGGCATTTATTATTAGTACTGCATGTCTTTGTGTGCCATTGTGAGAATGTCAGAACTTGAATAACAGCAACAAACAATAAATTTTTTGTTAAACTTGGCAAGGATGAAAGTGAAATCGGGAACATGTTAGTCTAAGTTTATGGGAATCTCATGAAGAATATGGCAGTATACAAATGAATTAACTGTTTATCTGAGGAGAGAGAAAGCATTATTGGCGAAAAGAAGTCAGGGTGGCCATTTACTAGGAGAACTGATGAAAATATCACAAAAATTTGTTGAATTGTGCATTAAAATTGAAGGCTGACTGTGAGAACCATAGCAGACCAAGTAAACATCAATAGAGTAACAGGAAAAATAATCTTGGTATGAAAAGGGTGTGTCTTAAAGGAGCTCACCAATGAATAAAAGCAATGTTTGC
Source organism: Perodicticus potto (assembly GCA_963574655.1). Taxonomy (NCBI): domain Eukaryota; kingdom Metazoa; phylum Chordata; class Mammalia; order Primates; family Lorisidae; genus Perodicticus; species Perodicticus potto. The sequence goes on from CAUYRH010149214.1 coordinate 20,017, forward strand.
CAAAACCTTTTGGAGAAGCAAGATGATATTTGTGGTTGTGTTATCACTGGTGAAGAAATATTGGTATACCGCTATGACCCAGAAACAAAGCGTCAAAGGGCACAATGGAAGTGAGCCAGTTCTCAAGGATTAAAAAGTTCCATCAATCCAAATCAATAGTCAAAATGATATTGCTTACCTTTTTTTGATAACAGAGGCATTGAACATTATGAATTTATACCAACTGGACAAATAGTTAATCAAGTTTATTATTTGGAAGTGCTGAAAAGATGGTGTGAAAAATTTACATGAAAACAACTTTTCACCAACGACTCATAGCTCTTGCATCATGACAATGCACCAGTGCACACAGCAGGGTCTCTGAGGGAGATTTTAGCCAGTAAATAATTGTACTGGAACACCCTCCCTACTCACCTTATCTGGCCCCCAAAGACTTTTTTCTTTACTCAGAGATAAAGAAAATATTGAAAGGAAGACATTTTGATGACATTCAGGACATCAAGGCAAATATGATGACTGCCCTAATAGCCATTCCAGAAAAAGAGATCCAAAATTGCTTTGAAGGGTAGCCTAGGCACTGCATAGCTTCCCAAGGGGAGTACTTTGAAGGTGACCATAGAGATATTCAGCAATGAGGTATGTAGGACTTTTTCTAGGAAGAGTTCATGAACTTAACTGTCAGATTTCATATCTCTAAATATAAACAAAGGCATGCACATCTATCAACGAATACATCTGAAAAATATTTTCTACTCATGCAAAGAATTTTATCCAACTCTTGGGCAAACTAGGGAATTTGGGAGGAGTTTAGTGCCAAATTTCTTCACATTTCGGTACATAGGCAGTCACTGGGTTACAAATAAGGTTCTGTAGGTTTGATCTTAAGTTTTATTTGTACATAAGTTGGAACAGGTACATTTACCTGTACTAGTCTCCATTACTATGTGTGCATCAAATGTCAGCTGAATGTTTGTAACTTGGGGACTGCCTATGTAAACAGGGACTGTCACCCTTCAAAGCAATTTTCTCTGTTAACACACAGGTCTTTTTTTATACCTTCATCTGGTCCATTTTCTATGAAACTTTTTTTTTTTTCAAAGAAAAAAGACAGAAAAATCCAAGCCACTTAACACACTTCAGATTGCTTGGGAAGTCATGAAGCTCCAGAGAAGCCAGAAGTAATTTTCCCATTTAATCTGCAGTCTCTTCCATCACACATACATACTTAACTAATATCATTACTTTAAAAAGCAAGGAAAATTCACAAATCTCAAGTCTTTAGAGAAGCCATATGAAACTTGCTTTTTTTCCCCTGTAAATCTCTGCATACATTTTTCTATTTGATATGTAATTTGTAGTTTTGAATTATATATCACTGGCAGTGTATATAAATGACAAATTTTTATGTCCAATTAACTTACAGAAGTTGAGAGATAATGAAGTAGGTTACTCTACAAGACAATAAAGTAGGCTGCTTTACAGCTACAAATATAAGATGCATTACAATTGTAAACGATTGTAAAAGACAGACTACTTTTCCTTTACAAGGAGATAAAGCTTTTTCTGCACACACATGTGCATACACACACACAGAGAATTAGAAACATCACTTTTACAACTTCATCCTTGAATCAAAAATAAAGAATAAAACTTACCAGTTTATTGGAGAGAGATCAGAGACACAAAGCATCACAGGGAGCTGCTTTATTTCCAGTAAGAGTGAAAACTTTTTTAAAATGCTTTTTTAAGTTTCTAGTACAGGGTACGGAAGATAACACTGAGCATTCTGCCACCTGCAGAACAAACTGGTGCAGGCTGCTAAACAAATGTCTTAATCTTACAGGTGATACCAACTATTGGCCTGACTGAAACTCCAGTCAATATTCCGAGTCCTCAAGACAGGAAGACAAACAAGAAAGGCAAACAGTTGCTTGACAGAGAATCAGAACATCAGACAAAAGTGAGCTTCCCAATATGGCTTTCACCAGCTGAGAAGTGAAGCAGCTGTACATTTACCAGAACCAGACTTGACCAAGACCCAGAAAAAGCACAGGAGGTGGAGCAGGGAGTCAGCCAGGGTAAAAGCTCTAATTGCTGAATGAGGTTCATCCTGGGAGGCAAGGTGAATCTGAGTGCTAACAGCCGATGGGGTGCATCTCCCAAAGTCTGCTCGGTGAGTCACAGTGGAATCCCCATGGAATGTCCACCTGTCAAAGGAAAACTCCAAAGACAAGAACATTAGGAAGGAAGGTGACTGCAAGGGAATTATTAGGGTTTTAGAAGTACTGGTAGATAAAAGGGACAACAGTTATTTGAAAGAAAAATAACTTTGTCAAGTACCAAATTACTGAATTTCTCATATAATCAGCCCAGTCAGGGAGTATAACAGCAATTTTCTCATATAATCATTCACCTCACATCTTCAAACATCTTGAGAAGGCCTGTTTTTCTTGTTTTATCTGGGTTTGCTAAGTCTCTTTGCCATTCCACTTTCCCTATCCTTAGTTTCTACTTGTTTTTGTGATTGAGCACTAAGGTCAGTAGTTCTCAACTGGTTTTGTACACCCTCCTTTGTACATTGGAGGGTTTTGTACACCTTCCACTTCTGACATCATTTGGCAATTGTCGACATATTCGGTTGTCACAATAGGGGACCCAGTGCTACAGGTATCATCTAACAGGCAGAGTCCAGGAATGCTGCTAAATATTCTCAATACACAGGACAGCTTTGAGAACAAAGGATTATGCGGCCCAAAACGTCAATAGTACCAGGACATAGACCCTAGAGCTAGCCTACCTGGGTCAAGAGTTCAGCTTGAGCATTTACTAGTTGTGAAGCACTGGATAATGACTCAACCTCTCTACGCCTTAGTTGTCCCACCTGCAAACTGAACAGGAAAAGTGGTGCCTGTACTTCACAAGAGTATTGTATACATGCTATATAAATAACTGCTCTGATAATCTTTACTGGAAATATACAATCTATTTCTCCAGTTCCTTGGACTGCAATACACGTGCGTATCAATATTACTTGAATGGTTTTCCTTTTATCTACATCTAAATTCTGTCACGTTTCCTTTTTGCAAGTGTGGAGGTGTCAACATAAGGATTGATCTTATAGACCTTTAATGTTAAACTCTTCATTCCTTTCTATGTAGCCATTTCTTTGGATCAAGATACATAGCTGTACAGAAGATTTAACATAGCAGGCTTGACTGTTACCCTTTGAAAGCCCTGCTCAAACGTTTGGCCCTAGTTCACACTTTGAGAACTTAGATATTAGGAGTGTTTCCACCAATTCTCAAAACTGATAAAAGTGGCTCAAAAAGCTTAAACTGTTTGTATAAAAAACACAGCGGACACGTCTTTCCTTCTGAGTCTAGAATTTTGCCATGTGCCAGGTAGAGGGGGTATAAATGAACTACCCCCAAACTGTAGACACTAAGTCTCATATGAGCTACCCTGGTTTGCAGTATTTCACGTGTTGTCATAAACCTTGCTGGGGGAAAACTGCATCTTATCTGACTCAGCTGGGAAAGAACAGTTGGGAGCTTGACCCTGGTTTCCCCCAGACTTTGTCTCATATTACAAGAGTTCTATGATATATTCTTTTGCTATAATAAGTCTTAGTTTTGGGTATGACTATATCCTGAGTCCTTGTCATGGGGTAGACTTGGAGACTTCAAGCACATAGTCCTATTAATTCATTCTGCTCTGAATGATATGTAAAACATCATATTCAACTTAAAATATCACATTTACTACATCACTCATACACTGCATGGGTAAACATATGAGTTGATTGTCATTTTCATTCTCAGCTGCCACAAGTTTTTCTATTCAAAGATATTATCTGCACATTGTCTGGCACATGCATTTTATAAATTAAACTGCATGCCATTTCTTTCCTCCCCTTGCATTTTCTAGTTACTACTCTTTTGGTCATACCAGCAAAATCCTTGGAAGTTATCTTCCCACTTCTTAGGAGATGCACTCCATTATCCTTCACTGAGTTCATTTTTCTGCTACTCAGACCCAAGTTCCACTCTTTAATATCTGTGTATAATCAGCTGTTACCATTCTGTATACTTGTTCCAAAGATAGCTTTCCATGGGAATGGTAGGAAAAAAAAATTTGTGTCCCCAATCTACCGGCTTTTCTGTCTGGTTTTTATTCCCTAATTAAAGATGCTTCACACCTTTTTCTTTCTCTCCTATTAAAGATTTTCCAAACTGTATCCCTTGAAAACATGATCCTGAAGCTGTCTGCCAAAAGATTCTATGGTTAACTAAGTTTGTGAAATTAGGTAAGCAAAGTTAAACAGACTTCTTAAATGACTTCTCAGAGACTTTGATACAATCATTTGAAATTGTGAGGGAATATTTTGGCATTTTGGTTAGTATAGAGACAGCTCTGCATAAGATACAAAAAAGTATGACATGAAAGTTTTCCCCCAGGAACATCTTGAATGGACCAATATTTGACAGTATGCATTTTAAGAAATCATATGCCAGTCCTTGGTGCAGGAGCAGTTACCACATCTGATGTCTGAGATATCTGTGGATACAACTCCAAGAAGGCAAATATTATGACCAACCAGGCATAGCTACATTGCTAATACTAAATCTATCACCTTTTAGAATTTATGTCTAAAGTATTAGCAAAAATATGACTCAAAAATGAGAGCAAATAAAAATTGCTAATGGATTACTATTATAGATCTTTCTGTATGTGGTAAATAGAAGTTGCTTTAGGATAGTGGTATTAAATTATTTGCTCCATAAAAGGAAAAACTAACTTTAGTTAGTTTAGTCAGTAATCATTCAAGAGCTCATCTATCAATCTGAAACTTGCATTGCATAATTGCTAAACTGAAAATCAAACAAAATCCACATGAATACTAAAAATAAAGACTATTCAGCAAGCATTTTTTAAAGTAACAAAAACACTTATTACTAAATAAACTCAACAAAGATGTTTGTTAATACTTTATTAGTATTTTCTAATGGACAGAACACAAACCAAATAAAATTTTTAATTTTTTAGTTCAATAAAAATAACTGACATTCTGATCGTTGTTTCTTCTTTGTTAAAGAAAGTACTGATAGAACAGTCAGGCACACAGTTGACACATAACTGTACAATGATATGCACAAGTTATCTTTTAACAATTATAACCCTAAAATGTGCTCTTTACATTTTTCCCTTGTTATACAGGAGCCATGCTCCTATAAGCAAAATTTACTACTAATAAAATAATTTTACAAGGAGAGACAAAAAGACTTTTAAAACAAGTCTTTAAATAAAAGGATGCAGCAACAACGGAATGTTAAGTTGTTGGGTTAAGAAGACAGTTTAAACTACATCTCAAAACATTAAAAATTCATTTATTTTACAATTACTCAAATGCACATGCATTAAATGAAAATATTGCACAAAATTAACATTTCAGATTGTGAAATTTATATTGTTCTTAATTTTCTTAAAAAAACTGGTACAGTTTCTGGTAGCACTTAACCATTTGATTTTTTCCAAACACCAGCAGCACAAACTTAAAATTAACAAACTGAATATTTAAGAAGGTTTTAATTTTTTTTTGTTTGTTTGTTTTAAATTAAGGCTAACCAAGTGCATCCATTGGTCAATGGCACAACTGTTTTCAGCAACTATTCAAAACACCCCAATTACAGGAAATGCTCATCTGAGTGATATAATTAAATCATACAATCAATTTTTTAGGTGAATAAGCTATGATGGTTTCTAAATAGTTTACATGCTACCTGAAAAATCAGAAGATGAAAGAGTAATTTTGAAGGTTCTTGCCTAGAGGCACCACTGACTTAAAAACACATTCAAAATCAAATACCAGAAGACATAAAAGCCTCTTCATGTATATATTCATATATGCAATAAATGCATTAAATGTAATAGTACACTGTACTTGACTTAGGGATTAAGTATTTTACACAAAGCTTGACCAAGTCATTCAAAAAGTATCTCTAATTGTAGCATGACCACGGCTTTCTGATGTAAAACACAGATGTGCATAGAGAAGATGCACTATGTGTACACAGACTACCATTTGACATTTTTACTTTTGAAATATAAACTCTTTTAAACAAAAATTACTTTAGAAAAATCACTCAAATAATTTTTGGTATGACTGCAAGTTATCCAGCAGGGCTCTGTTTTGAAAATTTGAATTTGCAATCTTACCTGACATTTCTTTCCCTGGTTGATGTACATACACATGAGGTTCTTACATGAAATCTTCTGTATATTCTAATTCATGTCAAAAAATATACTTGAACGGGGCAGGGGTATATATGAAAATCATTGCACTTATAGTCATGGTGATGCTTCCTACAGACATGTTTCACACATCCTCAATTTTAAAGCCTGGGGCTCAGAAAGGGGCTTGGTCAGGGAGACACACTGAGAAGAAATACTATTTCTTCCACCAGAGCTTCTACGGACCTTTCCTCACTTGCAAGTTGCAATGAAAGGGATTTCATTTATTTAATTCTGAAGACATGCAACACATGCTGAATATGTGCAAACTGTAAGTATGCACAACAGCATTATTAATAAATATGATTATTATTATAAAAGCTTTAAAGGAAGGCTTTATTCTGTTAATAGGCCTCACTTTGTAAGTAAGATCTAGTGAAAACAAGACAATAATGTCTTGTTCCAATTTTAAAGCTCCCAAATAACTGGGATACCAATACTCTGTCCCTTTATCTTAAGCACCCAGACATTCTTTTAATACCAGAATCTTGGCTCAGTGGTCTGATTAAGTAGCTTCACTATTTTAAGGTTTTAGTGTTAAAAATTTTTTGAACAAAAAAAGCAGACAGATCCAAACCCTTAGCCAATGGAAGTATTTAAAACTATGCAGAAACCCTGCATACAAGGGATATGAAGACTTCCAAGATGAACAAAATGAAGAGTGAGAAAACTAGGAAATACAGAGGCTCCAAAACTGGAGAAGATATTTTGTTTTGTTAGTATAAAATTGTTTTAGGGATTTAAATATACACATTGAGGGGTTCTGCCTACTAGCTTTATTTAGTAGCATTTTACATTATGCGAAATATAAATAAAAGCATATTTTAAAAAATATTATAGTTTTATTTTCATTATTTATTTTCATATATGTACACTGTAATAGAATCAGGAATTTGTATGTTTACATAAAACTAATGAGCTCATTAATCCTTTGATTTGCTATTTCTGCAGTTACCTAAGGCATGTCTAGATCACACAATTTAAAATTATTATATGGTAACTTCAATGGAGAACTATTTTCTTTTAATTTCCATATTTTTAGAAGGACAAAATGTATT
>CAUYRH010149220.1:0-13930 GCA_963574655.1 Perodicticus potto
AGAATATAAATGTCTTCATATAGTGATTAAAAGGCCATGAAGGCTATGTTAAATAGTTCAATGAAAATATTTCAGGTTGTATATGAAGTCAGCACATTGTGCCCCATGATTGCACCAATGTACACAATTATGATTTAATAAAAATTTTAAAAAAATCTTAAAACCTATTTTTGCAAGGCCTTGAGAATCTGGAAAACAATCTCATTCAGCCTGGTTATCTCATCACTAAGTCTTTCAACATTATGCTGTTTTAATCTAGAAGTACTCATTTAGGGCAGAAGATACTTACTCAAACACTGTGCCTGCCACCATGGATTATTGTCACCAGAGTCACCCGGTGAGAAGTGACTGAATAATTTATTTTATTCACACAAAACATCAACATCACAAGTTAAGTCATAACCAGAACATATATCCAAAGTGTTTCTCAAATATCAAAGGCAAGACTTTATACCTCTTATGGAGAAGATAATTTCGGTGAAGGAAGAAGCAGACGCCTACAGACACTGCTCTCTGATAAAGAAGAATGAAAATATATGGTGTGCTTAACTAACGAGAAGAATATGAACACAGAACAGGATTTCAGCCCTAAGAAATTGTCGGTAGCTGAGGTTAACATGCACTTCTTCAGATATAGAATGGACCAGTGTTCAAAAATGAAACAAAACGAATTTCCCAAGTCAGAGTGGTCATGACCTTGAGCTTCCTAGTTAAGCTCCCTGAGCTGTGGTTTCACTATTTACAAATATGTATAATCTGTCGTTGGACCTCATCAGATTGCCAATCATTAATATATCTATCGCTATTATTCAAAGCTAGATAAAAATGTGGAAAAATAGAAAACTACATAATGTGCTAGTGGAGGTATAATTTGCTACAACCTTTTTAGTACTTTTTAAAAGTAATAATATTTATCTTTTCACACAGAGAAATGGAACATAATGGAGAACCCAGAAATAAACCGTCTACCTTATAACCAGGTAACAACATGCCCTGGGGAAAGGCCGCCCTCTTCAATACCATGAGGAGGAATGAAATCAGATTCAGAGCTCTCATCATATCCAAAAACTAACTCAAGATGGATTAAATATTTAAGTGTATGACCTGAAATAAAAAAAATAGAAGAAAACATAGAAAAAACTCATTAGACATTGACCAGGGGAAACAACTCATAAGGAAGCCCCCAAAGCAAATACAACAACAACAAAAATAAATAAATAAATGGGACTCAATTCAAGCAAAAAGTTTCTGCACAGCAAAGGAAATAATCATCAGAGTAAACAGACAACTTACAGAATAGGAGAAAATGTCTATAGACTATCCATTCAGTGAAGGACTAATATCCAGAAACTACAAAGAATTAAAACAAATTAGCAAGATAAAAAGCAAATAATCTCCTCAAAAAGTGAGCAAAGGCATGAACAGAGTCTTCTCCAAGGAAGATAGACAAATAGCCAACAGACGTGAAAAAATGCACGATGCCACTAATTATCAGGGAAACGCAATTAAAACCACAATGAGACACCACTCCCCCATCAGAACGGCCACTATTAAAACCACAGTGAGGCTCGGCACCTGTAACTCAGCTGCTAGGGTGCCAGCCATATACACCAGAGCTGGCAGGTCCAAATCCTGCCTGGGCCTGCCAAACAACAATGACAACCACAACCAAAAAATAGTCAGGTGTTGTGGTGAGCGCCTAAAGTCCTAGCTACTTGGGAGGCTGAGGCAAGAGAATTGCTTAAGCCCAAGAGTTTGAGGTTCCTGTGAGCTGAGATGCTATGGCACTCTACCACTCTATTGAGGGTGACATATTGAGACTCTGTCTCGAAAAAAAAAAAAAATACAGTGAGATTCCACTACCCCATCAGAATGGCCACTATTAAAAAGCTGCAAAAAAATGCTAGACATCACTAATCATCAGAGAAATGCAAAAAAGAAAAAAACCACTTTGAGATATCACCTAACTCTAACTCTAGTGAGAATGACCCACATAACAAGCTTTCAAACACTGATGCTGGTGTGGGTGTGGAGAGAAGGGAGCACTCATGCATTCTTGGTGGGATCGCAAACTACTTCAGTGTCTATGGAAAGAAGTATGAAAGCTCTGAAAGAACTAAAAGTAGACCTTCTGTTTGATCTTGCAGTCCCATTACTAGGTATCTACCCAAAAGAAAAGAAAGACATTTACTGTAAGAACATTTGCACTTGAATTTTTATAGCAGCAAAATTCACAGTTGCAAACATGTGGAAACAGTCCAAGGGCCCTTCAACACAAGTGGATGAATAAGTTACGGCATATATATACCATGGAATACTGTTTAGCTATAAAAAAAGATAGAGATTTTGTATTTTTTTTGTAACAATCTGGACAGATTAGAAGAATATTCTCTTGAGCAAAGTATCACAAGAATGGGGAAATAAACATCGCATGTACTCAGCACCAATGTGAATATAGCAGATTAACCACTTCATCCTCACGTGAGAGAAAAACTAAATTAAATTCAAATGAGGGGAGAGAGGGACGCGTTGGGGGCAAGTTCCCATCCAAAGTTACATTGCATGGGCATTTAGCATATTTCCTCAGTGAAGGACATAGCTACAACATTACCTTCAATCTTAGCAATTTATGTAACCTAATCTCCTCTGCCCTCCTATTTACCTGAAATTTAAAACGAGAAAATAAATTATGATGTTCACTCCCCCAGGAAACTCATGACACAACAGATGCTGTGTTGGATGTAGAAAGAAAAAAATTCTTATACATCGTTGGCCAGACTGCAATTGTTACCTCCTCTACGGAAGACAACATGGAGACTCCTCAGCGACTGTTATTACAAAGGCAAAAAATAATAAATTTTGGTGAGGTTGCAGTGGAAAGGGAACACTTACACACTTTTGGTAGAAATGTAAACTTTTACAACCACTATCTAAATCATTATGGAGATTCCTCAATAAACAAAAAGTAGACACACCAGCTGACTCAGTAATCCCAGTACTGGGTTTCTACCCAAAGGAAAGGAAGTCATTTTATAAAAAAGACACCTGAATTAAAATGTTTATGACAGCATGTTTCACAATAGTAAAGAGACGGATGCAATCTAAGTGCCCATCAACTGATGAGTGGATAAAGAAACTGTGTTGTGGGCAGCACCTGTGGCTCAAAGGAGTAGGGCGCCAGCCCCATATGCTGGAGGGGGTGGGTTCAAACCCAGCCCCAGCCAAAAACTGCAAAAAAAAAGAAACTGTGTTGTGTGTATATATACAGTATATGCTGGCAGAGGACTGCTCAGTTGTGAAAAGGAATGAAACCCTCTTATCTGCAGCAACATGAAGGAGACTGGAGACTGTTGTCCTAAGTGAAGCATCTCAGGAACAGAAAACCAAGCACCACATGTTCTTGTGAACAGGCAGAAGTTAATACATGGGTCTCCATAGTCACAAAGCCATGTAGAGGACGTAAGGAATAAAGAAGGAGGGTGGGCACGGGACAGAAGCTCACCCACCGGGTACAATGAACACTATTCTAGGGATGGGCTCACCATAAATTCTGATTTACCCATTACACAACATATCCATGTAATGCAAACACTTGTACCCCTTTAATTAATATTTTGAAATAAAAAAAGAAATTGAAAACCACAAAGAAAAGCATATCTGAATAACACTACTAAGGTACATATGTGTGTAAAATACATATATCCAGGGTGGACATAAAGATGATGGGAAATTAACAACATCAAACTATTTTAAATTGCACACGAACTTCATGTCCACTCTGCACACACACACACACACACACACACACACACAAGACACATATATAAACACAAACATTCTCTGGTCTACATACATGTACATAATGTACATATAACAGTTTACATATGCATACATGTATGTCTTCGTGTGCTTATGTATGTGTGTTCCCAGAGATAGACTTGGAAATCCTTTACATTTATACTTTTTTATATCATACTACACAAACTATATTTGTTGATCATATATATATATATATATATATATATATATATATATCACATATACAATAGACTCTTTGTTACCTATAACATTAAGCAAACAGCGTGCAATCTGCCCCCAAAAGAAAATATATATCAGAGTTTAAACTTGGTGCAGCTATGCCAACAGTAATCACATATGTTCAGTGATCATAGCTATGCGCCACTTCATAGCTCCTACAAGTCCTCTGTAACAGGTTTGAGTGTCAATTAGTGTTACTCAAAGTTAAAAAAATATGATAGTGAAGTTGAAAATGTATTGCCTGCCAGTTAACTAAAATTGTATGTCACATTTATAAAGCTGTTTATGATACAGTAAAATTGTGATGTAGTACGTGAAGTTTGTCTTTATTTGTCTTAATTTGCTTTTAATTAGTGTATTTCATTATTAATATCAAGTCAATACAGAGTTTATGGGATGTCATGGTGTGGTATAGGGTATAGAATTAATTAGGTTTATTTTTAATTGTAACTCTCAAGGAACCTAAAACTACATTTATCCAGAATCTGCCAATCCCCAGGGGTGCCACATAATGGGGGAATTACTGCACGTATGTGAATCTTTATAGTACAGAGAGAAAGCAATATTTAGGAGGGAACGTGGCAAAGTAATGTCTCTGATATTACTCAAACTTTTATTATTAATTAAAGGTGACATGTGCATAGAAGTCTGTGTGTGTGTCTCTAAGTACGTAATATATACATGTGCAGAGGGCCCCCCACCAAGGGCTCAACACTGAGAAAGTACAACTGAAGGAAAGAAGGCAAGGCCCCCCGGAAGCCACTCCCCAGGCCTGTATCCCTTTCACCCACTCTGCTGGCTGGAAAGTCCACTGCTGACCCGGAATCCTGGCCTACACGTGGGCACGTCCACAAATCACGTTCTTGTCAATGAGGCAAAGGGCAAGTCTGCTTGGGGAATTCTGGGAACTCTTTTGGCTTCCGCATGAGAGAATTGGAGACAGCTGGCTCTGCTTTTCCTCCTGCTTGTCTGCCTTAAACTCAAGTTTGACTCCTGGACCTTTAGAGATGATACTGTAACCGTGAGAAACACGCCTTCAGACTCACCTGGGCAATTGAGATGGGATTGAGGCTGGCCGCTGCCTACCTGGAAGCTTCTGGGCATATGAGGAAAACAAACTCCTATTTATCATTATTAGTAGCTGCTTTAGTTCATTTTGTGCAACTCTCACAGAATACCTGAGAATGGGTATTTTATATTAAAGGGTATAAAAAATAGAGGCAATTAGAGCAAGAAAGAAATTACTGGGTAATTTCTATTAAGGGGTAGAAATTGGTTTTCTCACAGTTCAAGGGGTTGGAAGTCCACTCTCAAGGTACCAGCCTCCAGGGCGGGCCTTCTTGTTGCCCGGTCATAAGGAAGACGGTGGAAGGCAGGGAGGGATGAATTCTGTGTCCTCACCTGGCAGAAGAGCAGTGGAGAGGGCAACCCACCCCCACACCCCTTTTCAGAGGCATTGATCCCCTCCTGAGCTCAGAGCCCTTGTGATTGAGCCCTCCCCTGAAGTCCCCACCTCTCAAAACTGCTGCATCGGGGATTCCGTTTCCAAAGCATTAATTTTGGAGGGAACACATTTAAATTATAGCAGGAAGGTTTTCATTTGCATTTCCAAGCATGCCCAACTGATAAAAATAAAAGATTTTTTTCTTCCCTTCTTATGTTGCTATGATAAGCGTGTATTACTATTATTTAAAAATGATTTTTAGGTAGAAAAATAAAGAAAAATGGAAGCAATTAGAGCAAGCAAGAAAGGAACTTTTAGAAAGATACATTTTTTGGTCATCATCATAGTCTAAGTATCGTACTTGTTTCAACATGAATAAATTCCCTCATTAGTTGGTTTGAATGCTATGTGTGAAGTAACCCTGAGACGTATTTAAGATATACTTCCCTTATTCTGTAATCAAGTATTGAATCCTTTGCTAAATCTCTGAAAGAGATAACGAGGTTAGTGTCAATAAATATAAGTGTTTATTGTCAAGTATTGTTTGATTTGTAATTAGTCAAAGAAATGAAGTTTTGTTTAAAGGCTTAGAATGTTTCAATTTAAGGTAAGGAAATCTGTGAATCAGAGAGCAGCCACCACCAGACTTCTACAGGACATACATGATCTTTGGAGTAAATGGATAACCTGCAGGTCTGGCTTAAGCTTTACCTAGTACGGCCTTAGGCCCATGAATGAATTATAACAGGCATTTCTGAGAAGGGAGTGAAGTATGACAAAGCATGTCTGACCTCCTTTCTCGTGGCCAGCAACTCAGCTTTGGGGTATGTCTGGGGTCCCCTTGGCCAAAAAGAGGGGTCCATTCAGTCAGCAGGGGGAGGTAAGATCTTACTTTATTTCAAAATCTTTAAAATTAAATCGCTTAGAGTAATGAAAACACAGACACATGGATAAATGGATGTTAACTTCTTTGAGAATCAGAGGATGTCAGCTGCAAATTTTGGATTTTGATAACAGTCCTTGCCTTTTAAAATATGTTAATTATCAGTGTAACTCCAGCTGCTAACAATCTTAGTGTGTTTTTTTTTTCTTTAACTCAAATGTTCATCTTCATGACACAGAAGATTTCCTTTCCTCATCTCTATAACTTTATGTAAAAGGCTTCCTTGCTATTAACACTACTGGATACCCATGCTGAGATTTGCTTTACTTTGAGGAGAATTTAGCTTCTTCGCTAAATTCATTCATTCATATCTTCTCTCTGTTTTCACCACTAACTACCAAGCTATCTAGCATGGGATGATAGAACTTATCAGAGGGATGGTGGCGAATAAGCATTCACCCTGGCTCTGTTTGACTAAACTTCAGAGAGGTTTCTTCCTGATTACAGACCCTTGACTTTCCTTTTCTTAGAGAATTTAGTTTAGACAACTTGACATTGTAAATCTTTTCTCTGCCCCTTTGAGATGTAAATCTGCTTCCAGCCTTTGACAGTTTTACAACCAAGTTTTACAAGAACTGGGGACCATCCCTTTAAAATGCAATCATAAAGAATGTTAGTGGCACTATCTTCCAGCCTCTGTGTGGGGGTAAAACCCAAACCTTTATCAGTGTCAATAGATAAACACAGATAGCTTAATCACATTGCTCACCCCTCTCCTAACACGTTGTCTAGCCTCTGTCCTCTAGCTCACCCAGCACTTTAGAAGGTTTTTAGTTTCCAGGGAATTAAATTCAGCTTCTCTCCCCTATTGCAATAGTCTTGAATAAAGTCACCCTTGTGTGTCTAACTCTTCCTGGTGCAGTTTCTTACTGACAATAGTATTTGTTAGAGTTGCTATCGCTGCCCTTCATTTAATGATGAACATGTTCTCTCGAGTCACCTTCTCCAAGTGGACTCACTTATATGCCATGAACTCTTCCAAGCCTTTGTTCTCTCCCTCTCTTTCTGTCTTCCTCTCTCTCTATCCCTCTTTCCCTTTCTTCCTCTCTCCACTCTCTCACTCTTATTATGAATTTCTATTTTCATTCTTTTCATTTCTATTTCTTCTTTTTAAAAATTAATTCTTCAACAACTACCCTCCCAATGGTCATAATTACAACTTAATTGTAAATTTTACATACAATATATTATCCCTTTATTATATGTTCTAAAACCTTGCAATTTTTCTGGACACCACTTTCTACATCGAGCTAAATTTTAAAATGGGACACAATAAAAAACAAAACCAGCATTATTTGAGCTTCTGCCCAGATGCTCTAAAATTCATCCCATAGGATAAATCATATGGGTTTTTCATACCAGTATTTACAGATAACCATTAGAAGATGCTAGATTGTGTATTTGAGCCCTTTAGGATCACTCCTTAAGTGATGTACCTAAATTGGTAGCATTGACCTTAGCATTGTTGGTAGAGATACAAGAGAGCATGTACTCAAACATGGAAATAATTTTATGTTTAGAATGACAATTTACTATAAATCTATCAAAACAAAACATTTTGAATAGAATAAATCATCTCAGGTATAAAGTCAAGCAGGTTCAAGAGTAAAGTCAAATATTGTTTTTTTAATACTATAGTTTCAAATTCATAAATCCCAGCCAAACTTCAGCTCAAGTATTGTTTCTTAAGGCTTGAAAAACTACTTGGATCCTTATTGAAAGTATAGGACTTCATTGCCCCAGGAAACTAATTGGATAAAAATTCCTGGCAACTCGGTTGAGAATATGCACCTTTTGCATGCACCCAAAATGATTCTTTGGCTTCATAATATTTGAGAGGCTCAGCCATAGGCGGCGACATGCTGTGATAAAGGTCTGGTTTTATTTGTGACCCCAGTATGCAACACAGAGCGGGGGAGGCTGTGGTGAAACACCAGGTGCATTGCAAAGAATGTTTTCTCTTTGATTCCACAACTGAAATATTGAAGCAGGGATTCCTTTTTTATTCTAGTGCACTAAGAAAATACAAATGGGAAAAAAAGATCAAAGTTACAGACTAGAGAACAAAAACAGAAAAAGCGTTTGTGTATATAAATTTATGATTCAAATTTGTGAACAGAGGACTGTAGTTAAACTACCATTGACAACTTGATATACATCAGGGAAAATAAAATTGCCATTTCTAGTACAACCTTATGTAAATAATTTTCACACTGGGAAAGAAGGCTCACGCCTATAATCCTAGCAATCTGGTAGGCTGAGGCAAATGGATTGCTTCAGCTCAGGAGTTTCAGACCAGCCTGATTAAGAGCCAGACACCATCTCTAGAAAATAGCTAGGCCTTGTGGTGGGCACCTGTAGCCCCACCTCCTCAGGAGGCTGAGGCAAGAGAATCACTGGACCCCAAAGTTTGAGGTTGCTGTGAGCTATGACGCCATGGCTCTTAACCGCATGCAACAAAGTGAGACTCTGTCTCAAAAAAATAAATAAATAAAAGATTCAGGTTTAACAGAGACTTTTAGAGGTAAAGAAAACCATGAAAGTATCTGAGATAACTACAGCTCCCATGTAGTAAAGTGTACCCAAGTAGAACAGGACAGGCAGCCTGGACACATGAACTATTTATTTTATTTATCACATCTATTACCTGAGACCTTAAGAAACTGGAAAACTCCTAATTGTATAGTTTAGGACAGTATTTTCAACCTCAACTATTTTTCTCCAAAGAAAAACCCCCCTTGCAGCACCTCCTCAAGGTAGAGCCAGGTCAATATCTTTGACATTTACTTCATTTGCATAACATTACCTCACTATGAGGATGAGATTTAATCAGGAGAATGACCAGATGGGAAGGGTCCCAGTTTGATCCTGTGCAGCCTTGTTCCCAGTGAACTGAACTCCTACTATGCCCTTAGCATTAGTTGAGTCTTTATCTCTTTACTGTCAGCCAATTATTTTTTATGCTAATCTTACTAACCAGGATAATTTCAGAATAGGCCTTAAACCATCTAAGTATTCATGTCTATATGATCTCTGACAAGCTATTTACAAGGTGCTTTCAGATTCAATTGTAATTTATAAATTTATAACACAGTAGCCTATGTATATATTGCCATGTATTACATTAATTCTTCTATAATCAATTTTTTACTTATTTAGCCACATCTTGTCAATCAAAGTGTTAATAAAATTGGTACGAAAGAGCTTTTTCTTACCATTAGAAAATGCAGACAACACAAAGTAAAATTGAGTTAAGGAGATGAACATACAGCTCACAAAAGAAGAATGATAATGTCTAATAAAGCATTTTGTGTCATTGATACTCAAGATAAAACTAAAAAGAACTGTGAGAAGAGCTTTTCACATCAGCATCAATGTAGAAAAAGTTCTTAAATTTTGTTAGCTCACGGGGAAAAAAAAGAAAAAAAAGTAAATTAGTAAAAGCACTTTTTCAAGGACATATGAATGATCACCCCATAAATAAAAGTAAAGCAAACTGTCATAGCTGACGGGGAGGCTTGGTTCAAAGTCCCACTCCAGGGCAGAACACCCTGAAAGACTTCACATGAAACTTATCTATTAAGGGAGCATGAAACTCCATACTCTCAAGAGGTCACAGAAGAGTACTCCTGCCTATCACTAATGACCATGTATACGCTGCATCTTTCTGGCAGACATTTGAAACCATCTTTTGCAACGTGTTGTAGTACATGCCTGTAGTCCCAGCTCCTCAGGAGGTGGAAGTGGGAGGATCACTTGAGCCTAGGAGATAAAAGCTGCAAAGAGCTGTGATCCTGCTACTGCACTTTAGGTGACACAGTGAGATACTGTCACAAAAATAAAACAGAAGGTGTGTAGTCTTTGATCTGGAGCTGTTACGGATTGTCTGTGTTCACCCAAAATTTATATGTTGATACCCTGGACCCTGATAGGATGGTATTTGAAGATGGAGACTTTAGGAGGTAATTAGGTTTAGATGAGGTCATGAGGGTGAGGCTCCCACAACTGGATTAGTGTCCTTTAAAAAGAGGTAGAGAGACCAAAGTACACACATTCTCCCCTCTCTTAATCTCTCTCTGTCTTTCCTTCCTCCTTTTTCTCTCATGAAGAAGTGAGAAGGCAGCCATCGATAAGCCAGGAGCAGGTGCTAACCAAGAATCTGTGCCTTGATCTTGGACTTGCCAGCCTCCAGAACTATAGGAACAAATATATATTTAAGCCACATAGTCTGTGACACTTTGTTATAGTATCACAAGTTGACTAAGACAAGGTCACTATACTAAAGAATTAACATAAAAATACGACAAAAGAAATAATTTAAAATATTGGACAAAATATTAATTTACATTAATGAAAAAATAAAAACATTCTGTTAAGAGAATTTAAAAACATGGAGGATCAGACGTTAGGTTAAACAAATTATGAAAAGTCACACAGTGGAGCTTTGTAACAATAATAAAAGTGCCTATTCACATAAAAAATGACAAGTTATCTACAATATATTGGCAAATAAAAGTTGTTTAAAAAATATAGCCACAATCCACAATTTGTTTAAACATATGAGAGAGAAAAAAAGTAATGAAAAGAAGGGAGAGAGGAGGAAGCCAGAAATCCTACCAAAAAAAGTAACTATATAGACTCTATTAATATGTTGTTTGATCATTTTTTCCAAATTTTTTACATATCTAGCTTTACTTATTTTTACCTTATTACTTTTATAAGAAAAGCATAAAATCTAATAATCAAAAAACAAATATAAAAAAAATGCAGTACAAATCAATAGTGATCAAAACAGCCTGGTACTGGCACAAAAATAGATAGGTATATGTATGGAACAGAACTGAAGACTAAGAGGTAAACCCAGACACTTACTGTCACTTGATTTTTGATAAGCCTATCAAAAATATAAATTGGGGGAAAGATTACTGTGAAGAAACAGAACAGGCCTTTGTACTTTTATGGTTTTAATTTTATTACTTTATATTTTTATTCAAATGATAAGTGATGACTAACACTGTGGGTCTGAGGTCACACAATGACCTCAAATGAACTTTAAAGTCTATCAGAAATAACAGACCACTATAGTATAAAAATATCTCCCAGTTCATTTTTCATATCAGGTGAAAACACTGTATAAATATTTTGATATCTTCATAAATTTATTAATATTATACCTTAAAATCTAGTATATTAACTGTTAAAATAGTTTTGAAAGAGTTTGTGGGATTGGCTTGGTGCCTGTGGCTCAGCGGGCTAAGGTGCCAGCCACGTACACCTGAGCTGGCAGGTTCGAATCCAGCCCAGGCCCACCAAACAACAATGACGGCTGCAACCAAAAAATGGCCAGGCATTGTGGCAGGCGCCTGTAGTCCCAGCTTCTTGGGAGGCAGAGGCAGGAGACTCGCTTGAGCCCAGGAATTGGGGGTTGCTGTGAGCTGTGGTGCCATGGCACTCTATCCAGGGTGACAGCTTGAGGCTCTGTCTCAAAAAAAAAAAAAAAAAAGAGTTTGTGGGATTGAAGAATGGATTAATCCAGTTTCTATCATTTTAAAGTGGAAAAATAATCTTGGAACACAAATGATTTGGCATTCAAATGATTTGGAACTCTAATGCAGTTCTGGAATGGATTACTGTATCATGTATCACTGTACTAGTGTCAGTTGCAGTTGGCAACTAATCTGAGGAAACATAAAAGCCCACAGTCCTTTTTATACTAACAAGATAAATTCTAGACAATAGTGATAAAGGATGGTAGGAAAGGCTTGTTAAATAGAGTTTATATTGATGGGTGAGCCATATTCTATTTTAAAGTTGTCAACATCAGTACTATGACAAACTTACATATATGTACTTCAGAATATGTACAGTTGGTAAAGTAAGAGAGAGGTACATTTCTTTAATAAAGCCTTCACTTTAAAATTCCTTTAAATGGAGATCTAGAAATGACCCAGAATGTTTCATATGTCATAAGAAAATCCCATATTTTTTGTGGGGTAATATTTTAAATAATTAATCAATGTGATCTAACACATACACATAATTATGCTCCTCAGCTCAATAATCATTATGGTCTATAACTCACAAAGTCCAATTTGGACTTTTGTTTCTGGGTATTTACAGTTCAATTCAAGAATATTTTATTGTATCCTATTATGTGCCAAAGGCACTATTCTAGACACTGGCTCAAATGACAAAGATGAATAAGGCATAGTCCTTTCTCTTAGGGAGTTTGTATATTCACCAGATAAATTGGTAGGGTCACTGTCTGGCTAAAATCCAAGATGTGCCCTCAGATTATCCTTATATCAACAAGAAGAAAATATTCATATTTGGGGAAGGTGGTAGGTCAAAGCAGTTGGATGATGGGGGAGGACTAGTTGGGAGGTAAGCATAACAAAGGCTAAATGATGATTAGGGCGTTGCTTAGCAATCCATGGAAGTTGGAGACTAGTCCATTCAAAATTGAACCTCAAACTGTCTTGATTTTTCTAAGTTACTTATTATTCCACAATTTAAAAAGTCAAAGCATGTTTGTACCTTGTACCTTGCTTAAGAAAGTGAAGTGACTTAAATGGCCCAAAGATATATATTATGAAAAACATGAACAACTGAGTTAATTATATAGCAGTTTGAAGGAATTGTGTTTATATTTATTACCTCATTATTTTTATATAAAGACATCAATAACCTTTAAAATAACACCTAGGGAATGACAGAGCTACTGAATTTGGATCCAACAAATGACATTTTTTTTTCTTTCTTTTTTCTGTTTTTTTTTTTTTAATTTTTATTAAATCATAATTGTGTACATTGGTGCAATCATGGGGCACAATGTGCTGACTTTATATACATTCTAAAATATTTTCATTAAACTATTTAACATAGCCTTCATGGCATTTAAATCACTATATGAAGACATTTATATTCTACTTTTAGTAATTTTCACTTGTAACCTTGTAAGATGCACCGTAAGTGTGATCCCACCAATCACACTCCCTCCACCCATTCTCCCCTCTCCCCTCCCCTCCCTTGTCCCTTTCCCCATTTCTTATGCTATAACTGGGTTTTAGCCTTCATATGAAAGCTATAGATTAGCTTCATAGTAGGGCTGAGTACATTGGATACTTTTTCTTCCATTCTTGAGATACTTTGCTAAGAAGGATATGTTCCAGCTCCATCCATGCAAACACAAAAGAGGCAAAGTCTCCATCTTTCTTTAAGGCTGCATAGTATTCCATGGTGTACATGTACCACAATTTACTAATCCATTCATGGGTTGATGGGCACTTGGACTTCTTCCACGACTTAGCAATTATGAATTGGGCTGCAATAAACATTCTGGTACAGATATCTTTATGTAATGTGATTTTTGGTCTTCTGGATGTATACCTAGTAAAGGAATTATAGGATCGAATGGCAGATCTATTTTTAGATCTCTAAGTATTCTCCAAACATCCTTCCAAAAGGAATATATTAGTTTGCATTCCCACCAGCAATGTAGAAGT
>CAUYRH010149221.1:0-54358 GCA_963574655.1 Perodicticus potto
CCTTCTACTTTCTGGACTATAGTTGCGTTTTGCCATTCAGGACACTCCTCTGTCTCCTGTCCCTTCAGCTCACTTCCTCACCTGACTCCCGGGAGCAGCGCTTCTCAAAGTGTGGTCCCACATCACCTGAGAAGTGGTTAGAAAGGCACACTCTGGAGACCTTTCCCATAACTAAGGCCAGAATGTCTGGGTGTGGCCCCCCAGTCTGTTTTCACAAACCCTTAGGGGATTCTGAGGCATACAGCGGTGATCCCCACACTTGGCTGCTCCACCTGGGAGCTGCTGGTGCTCAGAACCATACTCCAGATCAGTGGTTCAACCTTCCTAATACTGCCATGTATTTCACTGTTACAAAGGGGTTGCGACCCATAGGTTGAGAACCGCTGCTCTAGACCAATACAGTCGGAATCTCCAGGGGTGGGTAGGATCCAGGAATCTGTATTTTTAGATCTCTCCAGGCAATTCCAACGTGCAACTAAGTTGGAGAACCACCCTGGAGGCTGGCTTCCCTCTCACGGGCGCCCACGGCGTCTTGTACATCTCTCCCATAACACTCATACCATAAGCTCAATTGGGACAAGGAATCTGCTTTGTCACCAGGACCTGCACGAGCATAGGCATCACTGAACGTTGACAGAAGGAATCACACTGTGCTTTGAGTAAAGGGTATGTTAGAAAGATTAAATTAAAAATACTAATACCAAAAAGATTTCAACATGGCATTATCCAAAATAATATTGGGGAAGTGGTATGGCAAGATCATGGCATTTCACAGTACTCAGGATGAAGAAGGAAGGGAGCCCTTTACAAAGAGAGAAGTGTAGAAACGTAGGAACGACCTCCAGGGATGGTGATCAAAACCCCGGTCCTGAGCGTGGCGCCTCACTCTTCACCCTTCTTTCTCTTGTCTTTTCAGGCATGGGTGAGCTCTGTGTGTACCTCGTGGCACGTGTGTGTTTGCATGGCATAAAGCATGTGGACTCCAGATTTACATTTTAAAATCCTCTGCACATTTTTAAAATCTGAAATTAGACCCATCACTTTCCCTGTGTTTCAATGGTTACTCCTCTCAGGGCAGACTTAAGAGATTCTCTTTTTATCATTATGATTTACTTATTTTTTTTAAAAAAGTACCAGCTGATGACTTTGGGTAAGTTCTTATTTGACTTAGAATGTCATCTGGAATTGAGGGATAAAATCCATGAAATGAAAATGTGGATATTAAAATAGAGCAGAAACTGGATTATTTGGTCCTGCCCAAAATGCATGTCTTTAGAGTAAAACTTAATAGGATGCTCTTTGGGAAAATGATCCAGGGGAAGAAACCCAAGCATTAGTTCTTTTTCTTTTCCTTTTGTGCAGTTCTTCAGCCACAAAGTGTAGTGCCTGGCACTCCATAAGTGAATGAAAACTGAAAGGTTAACCTGCTGTAATTCATTAAAAAAATTTTTTTTGAGACAGAGCCTCAAGCTGTCATCCCGGGTAGAGTTCTGTGGCATCACAGCTCACAGCAACCTCCAACTCCCGGGCTCAAGCGAGTCTCCTGCCTCTGCCTCCCAAGTAGCTGGGACTGCAGGCGCCTGCCACAACGCCTCGCCATTTTTTGGTTGCAGCCGTCATTGTTGTTTGGCGGGTCTGGGCTGGATTCAAACCCGCCAGCTCAGGTGTACGTGGCTGGCGCCTTAGCCACTTGAGCCACAGACGCCAAGCCTAAAAATGTTATTAAGGCCAGGTGTGGTGGCACACACCTATAATCCTAGCACTTTGGAGGGCTGAGGCGGGTTGATTGCTTACGCTCAGGAGTTTGAGACCAGCCCAAACAAGAACGAGACCCCATTTTACTAAAAGTAGAAAAACTAGCTGAGTGTTGTGGTTGGTTCCTGTAGTCCCAGCCACTCGGGCACATTAGGTGAGGTCCCCCCAAATACCTTCCCCCCATATCCCCCCTTTCCCTCCCCAGTCTCCCCTCTTCCCTTCTACTTTCTGGACTATAGTTACGTTTTGCCCCTCATTGGGGGGTTGAGGCAAGAGGATCACTTGAGCCCAAGAGTTATGTGAGCCCAGTGAGCTATGATGCCGTGGCACTCTACCAAGGGTGACAGAGTGAGACTCTGTCTCCAAAAAATTAAAGAAAAATTATAATGTTATTAAATTATTTGTTTTTTGTTTGTTTTCTTGAGACAGATTCTCATTCTTTTGCCCTGGTAGAGTGGCATCATAGCTCACAGCAACCTCAAACTCTTAGGCGCAGCCTCCTGAATAGCTGGGACTACATAACACCTGGCTAGTTTCACCATTTTTAGTAGAGATGGGGGTCCCACTCTTGCTCAGGCTGGTCTCAAACTCCTTATCTCAGGTGAACTACCTGCCTCGGCCTCCCAAAGTGCTAGGATTACAGGGGTGAGCCACTGTGCCTAGCCACTTTGCTCTTTTAAAAATGTTTCTGCTACAAAAAAGAATTTAAGAGTTACAGTCATTTCTTTTTGATGTAGTTCCTTCGGGGGGTGTTTTTACTTGTGGAGGGTGTGTGTTTCTATGTGTATACATGTGGAAATACATGCTTCTGAATGAATACAATCATGAAGTTCTTGCTCTTTCTAGCTCTTTGGGAAAATAAATCTTCTGCAGATATTTCTGAGGTATATACATTGCCTTTGTTATGCAAAGAAATCTCATTCACTCAATCTGGTTGGTTATTTCTTTCAACAGTCTATAGCTATGTGCCAGGCCCTGTTAGGCACTGGGTATATAATGATAGAGGTGGTAGGCCTGGTCCTTATCCTCCTGTCGTGGTTTCAGCATTTGCAAAAGTCATCTATAAGATTCTTTTGCTTCTAAGTTCTCGTGTCATTCCTGACTTGATATGTGTCTGTGTCTGTGTCTGTCTGTCCATCTGTCTTACTATAGCTACCAATTATCATTCTTTCTGGAATTTTTAGATGAACTTTTTAAAGACATTACCTTCCAACCTTATCAGTACATCTCAAAACAAGTGCACATCCCTGAATAAGTTTGTGATTCTATAGTAACACAAATTAAATTTCCATTCCCCGAAATGTCTCAGTGGAGAGGACAAATGATATACTACATAATTCTTTAATTTAAAATCTTGCATAGTCTCACTCATATGTGGGAGCTAAATATTAAAAACAATCTCATGGAGACACAGAGTAGAATTATGGTTATAAGAGGCTGGGAGGGGGACAAAGTGGGGGATGGCTAATAGGTGCATAAACATAGTTAGATAGATAGAACGAACAATATTTGATAGAACACAAAGTGACTATAACCAACAATAAGTTAGGGCATACTTTAAAATAATTAAAGGAGTGAAATTGGAATGTCTCTAACAAAAAGAAATGATAAATGCCTGAGGTGATGGATACCCCAATTACCCTGTTTTGATTAATTCACACTGTATGCCTTTATCAAAACATCACATGTACTCTACAAAGGTATATAACTATTATGTCCCCATAATAATGAAAAATAAGGAAAGAAAATGTAAAAAAAGTAAAATAAAACAATTAATAAAATCTTTATGGTGCTTTAGCAGTTAGCTCCATTAAAGACAGCAGCTCAAGCAAATTTAAAATTAGTCAATTCAATCTAGTTGGCCTATTATTATTTTTGAAGTGTTACAGAAGAGAAATTATGCAAATGGCTGTCAGGCTCTGGCTGCTGCCCTCACACTGGGAATGCATTAGAACCATTTTCTTGGATGGAAACGCTCATCTGGAACAGATCGAGCTCTCAGGCATTTGCAAGAGCATGTCCTTTCCTTCACGTGGTGCGTTTTGAGCTAATAAATACTGTCAGGGTTGAGATGGGAAGTGGGGAAGGTACGGAGGATAAAATACTGGGGGCCTGTAGTCTGAAAGGGCAGGGGGAAAATCTCCTGTAAGGACAGTCTAGGCAGCCCCCCTTTGCTGAGGCAGCTGGCATTTCCCCCGTGGGCCCAAGCAGGCTGTCAGTGACTTTCTAGACTGAACTGCCTGTAACTCCTTGTTGCAGTGGGATCCTGCTAGACTCCCTGTTCTGCCCTTTCCTGCACAACTCTGCCAGGACAATCTTTCTCAAAGAAAGTTTCCAGTGTCTCTCCAGTGCTTCCTAGCCTGGTCTGGCTCTCTGTCACATCTGAGGATAACATTTCAACCTCCTAGGCTTCTTGAAAGCTCTGTCATCAGCTAACTCCTGTACACAGATCCAACTTCAACTTTTAATTAGCTCTATGGTACTTCTACTAGAACCAGACTTGTTTTTTTTAATAACTTGTTCATTTATTCATTAATTTATTCATTCAGCAGATGGGGTGACTGGTAAGTTCAGTTCAGCCGTAAGAGTCTGTGATTCTATGAGGAATAATAGCATCTATTATTGGCAAATAACGGAGGGAATACAGGGACAGAGCAAATAATGTAGGGAATACAGGGACATTATCCCCTTTCTTAGATTCTTATGACAGTAACTGGAAGCACAAAAGACTCTTTCTGGCCAAAGGCAGTGAGACCTCCACTCTCTGAACCACATTCTTCTCATCCGCATTCTCTGCATGCTGTTCCTTGGCTCTGGATTTCTGATCTGCTTCAACTGCACTAATCCTTTTCACTTCTTCCTTAAAACTGCACTTAGATTCACCAGCTCCGGGAAGCGTTTCACTTGAGTCTTGATTCTAGTTGAACTGACTCTTCCTCGGAATTTATGGATACAGCGAATCCTGAGTTATTTGGCGCCTGCTGCCTGCTGTTTTGCACGGTCTGCAGCTATTTCATGCGGGCCTGTGGTCACGTCGGCTGGCCAGAGAAGGAGGGTTCTGCAGACCGGCGGGCCCTACCTCCGGTCCTTTGCCTGCCCTCTCCCTCTTCACCTACTGCTCTGCACACAGCCCACGCCACGCTGCTGAACGCTGTTGAACAGTGATTTTTCCTTTCTCAGGAATTCAGATCAGAAACTCACGGCATTTCACCTGGGTACATCTGTAGGTCAGAAAAGTGAACCTGACTACGTCATGCCTTGAGTGAGCCCTTTGCTCACAAAGAGATGATCGGTTTTGATTGTGCAGCACCTGGTACAAAAGGGCACTGTAGCCTGCAGTCGGGGGATACATGATCAGAAGCATGAAATGACATGCACGCAGACCAAGGCGAATAGCTCTGATTCTGCTCTGCGCGCCGGTCGGAGACTCGAAATAGATCAGGTTCACTACCAATTAACATCATGCTAATCTTGGCTAATGGTAAAGCGAAGTCGCCAAGGATTTGCTGGATTTACCAGCTCCTCCTACAATAGTCCTCTGAGGTTAACTCCTCTTGGAACCTGGGTCGAAAGAAAGTCCTTTGGTAGCAATTTGTCATGCTCTGTGGTCCATACACTCCTCAAAAACACCATTTTCTGAGCCTGAAGCATTCTGCTGTTTTTTTGAAGAATGAGAATTCAATCTCACATAAGCCGGATTCAGAAAATAGGTCATCGATGTGAGTTGCAGTTATTTTCCTCCCAGCTTCTTCTGTACTTGCTTTAGATTGCTTTTCTGTGAAGGGTGGAAGCGGCCACCCTGGCTCGTGGGCAGTCGGGGGGGTGTGGACAGCCACTCGGGCGTGGGTCCTGTCAGACATCACCCGGTTCCTGGGTCCTCACAGCCAGCATCCCCCATTTGTCTGGGCTGTTAACTTCTCATTGAAGGATCGGGGGGAATACCCTCCCTGAGTCCTGATTTTCTCTCGCTCTCACACACAGCGTAGTTCATAGTCACCTGATTTGCCACCTGCGGTTTATAATAGAACAGACCTGTGGGATTGTAAGCCACTTTATTTCTGCACAGAATTTCTCAGCTTGAGGCCAAATTGAAGGGCATTAGTCATCAGTAATTTGAAGTTGTTTTTAGTGTTTTTCACTCAGAGAGGTTTAAGGCAGCTAAAGCTAAGATAAATTTCACCATGCTTTGGTGAGGAAACGAAAAATCTGATCATTTAGTTAATAATCTGTAGGAGCTGTGATGTAGTGTTCCTTAGTGAAGGCAACATCATGATGGATTGCTGAGTTTGGTAACGTGACAATTTGAGCAATATTAAATCCCATTATGCCATTTCCCTCTTGGTAATTTTATACGTTTGGTGTTTCAAATTCATTGAACGTTAGACAAAGGAAGTTAGAGAAAACCTTGAGGTCCCTGGACTCATGTGGGAGGAGCTGGTCAGACACTGATTCCTGGGACTCTGTCCTTGGAGGTTCAGGGTGAGAGGCTCTGGTTCCAACAAGCAGAGCAAGGGGGTGCCTGGAGCAAACTTTGAGAAACACTTCGGATTAAACCATCTCACTTTTCAGATGAGGAAACTGAAACACAAAGAGATGAAGGGACTTAGTGATTTGTCAGGATCTCAGAAGCACAGGCCTACTCCTCAAGCCCAGGCCTGCCCCGCAGCAGCTCAGCGCATTTCCCTCGCCTGGGCCCTAGAGAAGAACCCCGCTTTCCTGCTAGAGCTGGACGACTGCTTCCTTTCTGGGTCTCCTCTTGGCTTCATTGCCTCCCTGGGGTCTTAAAGTGCTACTTCCTGCCCCCTCGCCCCAACAGGCTGACCTCGGCCCAGCAGGTCTAGGGTGGGACTCAGCTGTTGAAACACAGCACCAAGCCCGTGGCTTACTTTGTTCTGGGCTGCTGTGGACCCCATTGGCCGTCCAGCCCTCTGCGTGGGCACCTCTCCTGGGCAGTGGACCCGGCCTGCACACTCACTCTCCCCCATTCCTTATCCACGGGAGACTAGGTAGTTGCAGAAGATTCCACGGAACAAGAGATACACGAGAAGAGATCTGAACACTGGGAAGGCTGTTGCGTGGGGAATGGTTCTGGGCAAGGGGACAGCAAGGGGAATGGCCCGCAGGTGGAATTGGCCTGGTGCTGTCAAGACAACGGCTGGGAGCAGAGTGAAGGGGGGTGGGGGGTGGGGGGGAGGAAGTGGTCAGGTGACCATGGTGGGAGAAGGCCAGATCCTCTTGTAAATACAGAAGCATTTTATAGGACTTTCAAAGAGATCCCTCTTGCAGCTGTGTGGAGAGGTGGTGACTACGGCTGGGGTGGGTGGCTTGCACCAGGTGACAGGTGGCAGGGCTGCCATCTTGTCACAGAGGGCTGGGTCTGCAGTCCCCTGGACTCTGCCTATGAGCATGCACCTTGCCAGGATGACATCAGAAATGCATTTTTAGAGTAGAGCTGACAGGAATTATTGTCCATAACAAGTGGTTAGTTTTGTATTTGTGAAGTAATTTGTTTTGGGGTTTTTGTTTTATTCTTTTTTTTACTTTCCCTGAGATTTTATTCTTTCGCTAGAATAGATTTGTTTGGATGGTAGGTGTCCTGCTGAAGGTCCTCTCAAAATCTGGTTAGGCGATGTGTCCAGTAGTGTGCTCTGTACCTGGAGTTACTTCTTCTGATCTTGGGAAATAGGAGCCCATCTGGAAAGTTCCAACATTCCTAACCTCTGAGCCAGATGTGTCCAAACTTTTGGATTCTTGGCCACACAGGAATTACAAGAGTTATTTTGGGCCACACATTCAATACATAATCACTAATGAAACCTGAGAAGCAAAAGTGATGTGGGCATAATTGTGATGATATCTGCCACTACGGGTATGCAAAACAGTCCTCACATAATCCCTATGTGTCCCCGAGGTCCAGGATTTGACACTCCTTAAAGCCCCTCATAGCCCCTAAGGAGAGCTCAATGACTTTTGCCACACTTGACTGTAATATTTGGTTGCTCTGGGATGCCAATTTGGGCTGATCCCATGAGCTTAGGGTTTGGAGACAAGGCTGAGCAACAGCCCTAATCACACACCCAGTTTGTACTAAAATAGAAAAGGTTTTCGAGGGTTGGGGCCCTTGCCTTTAGTTCCAGCTACTCCAGAGGCTGAGGCAGGAGGATCCCTTCATCCCAAGAGTTGGATGTTGCTGTGTGGTACTCTGAGGCCATGACAATCTAGCCTGGGCTATATAGTAAGAGTGTATCTCATGAAAAATAATGAAAAAGAGAGAGAGAGAGAGGAAGAAAGAAGGAAAGAAAGAAACAAAAAGAAAGAAAGAAAGAAGGAAGGAAGGAAGGAAGGAAGGAAGGAAGGAAGGAAGGAAGGAAAGAAAATTTCTAGGCACAGTTTCCAAGAGCTGAGGTACGAGGAGAGGTCAGAAGGTAGATGGAATATGGGACTACATAAAGGAGGAGATTTATTTGTGAAGTAATTTGGAACAGAATTTAGAAATCTTATAAATTTAAAATATTTCCTTTAAAAAAAGTAAAGATTTCCTTCCCATCATTATAAAGACTTCCACGATCAAATCATGTTTTCTATTTTGATCTATGATTGTAGCTTTGTGACTGTTCTCTCTGGAGCATAAGATTTCACCACAGAAGAATAGAATTACTTCCTAAGTAAAAACAAGGATTTAACAGAATGAGTTCTATTTATTAATGCTTTTTCAGTTACTCTGGTTTTTTAATGTTTGGCCACTTCCACAAATGATTTTTTTAAGTAGCTAAATGAGATTTTTTTCATCTCCCAAAGCTATTTTGCAAAAGTTAGAGGCCAAAGTGACTTTATTACCAGCTCATGAAAACTATGACTTTTATCTGATTTTTCTATAACTCTTTTAAAAATTGTCCAGCCCCTATCTTTCTCTGCTAGCTCTGTGAGCCCAGGAGTTCCCATAGCCCAGTGTGGTCCCCAGGCTGAGCGTGTATCGGGCCTGGCAAGTCTGTGGACAGGGTTACCCACACTGCCCCAGTAACATTCAGGGACCTTTGCTTTTTTTTTTTATTGCATGATCTTACTTTATTGTGGAATGTAAAAAAATTGAATTTATAGAACTAGAGCAGAATGGTGGTTATCAGCGTTAGAATAGTTAGTTGGGAGCCCATTAGGCTGAGGCAGTTCTACTGCCTTGCATCTTGATCATAGCTGGAGTGGTTCAAATCCCATTTTTTCCATCCTCACCTGGAGCCTCCTTGCATCTGACTTCTCACCATGCCTCTTTTGAATTCTAGACCTTTCCTTAGTGACATGAGAGGTGAGGCAGTGGGAAAAGTTTTGAGTTGGGTTACCAGGAAAATGGGGCCCTGGCAGACCCTGGGGAGTTGGGTAGTGGCTTGGAGGAGCTGAAGGTGGTCAGTTTAGTTATACACAAGTCATGTCTGAAGATGAGGGACTTTGTCTAAGTGGAGATACGCAGCAAGCAGTTACTAATCCTAGGCTGGAGTGTGGAAAAGGAAATGGGGCTGGAGAGAGGGCAGCACCTGCCCAAAGGGATGGCTGAAGTCTTAGGTATAGATGAGTCATTTGGAAGATATTGGAGACTAAAGGCAGGACTTTGGTTTAATGTCCACATTAATGAGGAGAAGGAAAGCTGGCACAGGAGGTGGAGAAGCAAAAGAGGAGGCAGGAAAGTAAGATGTACAGGAAAGAAAGGGAGGGGAGTGTTTTAGAAAGATGGAAGCATTGAACAATGGCTAATGCTGGGGAGGGTGAGGACACAGATTGAGTGAGTGCATTGAATTACAGGGAAACCTTTAAGACAGGAAACCTTCTATTAAACAATTGAATAGAGCAGGCTAGAAACCAGATCCTCTGCCTTGAGAAACAAACATATCTATGCATATTTTATGGATGTGTTTTATTATAAAATAAACCTAAATCACATTTTAATTAAAGAATATTTTTTTAGTGGGATAAATCACTTTTCATGCCCTTTCCTGGAATCCCTAACCTAATCCAATGAATGTGTTTTAAACACATTCTCCTTAAGGCTCTGAAACAGTGGTATTTTCACAATTCAAACCATTTCCTGAGTTAGCTCCTTATGTCCTCCTGGAAGAAGAATGTCTTCTGTCTCTGGAAGGAAAAGGGTTCAGGAGCCCACAAAGAGCATCTCAGGCTTGGCTCTCTTTGGGTGTAGCTGTTTGATGAACTTTTGGGCATGCACCTGTACTTTCCAACCACCAGGACTTGCTCTGCAAGGGCATTAGCAGTGGGTCTGAGAGGCATTTGAAATTGGTTCTTCGAATCCCTGCTGCAAGGACCCTCACCTTCCAGAGCTTCGTGCTATTGTCCATTTAATGCCACAGGGATACAGATGCAAGCTGAGGATCAGCTGTTTATTGGGTAATGGATCTATTCATAGGCTTGATGAATTTGGGAATTTCTAGGTGAGCAAGACTTAAGGGTGGTGTGAAACACAGTTGCGGGACATTGGTCCACTAGACAATTTCTCCAGAAACATGTTTTGTGAGGCCACCAGTCCCCTCCTCCTTCCCACTGTGGTCATCCTCCTGGCAGCACCAGGTCTTGGTCTGGGGACGGCCTGGCCCTGCTTCACACAGCAGCAAGAAGATGTGTGGTGCCCAAGGGTCCCAGCTTGAAGCGCCCCAAGCACCCCACGGACAAAATGGACAGGGGCAGCGGCTCCTTCTGGCTGCCACCCTATTTCCCCCTTTGTGCCTCCCTCCCTGTGGCCTGGCTGACAGCACCAGGCTCGGCAGCTGCAGCAGCCTATACATCTTTTTGTGCTGGTATGTTTTTGTAGAGATATTTACAGTTAAATTATGTTTGGATAGTGAGATTTTATGCAAGTTGTAATAATTTTCTTCTCTGATTTCTCTTTATTTTCTTAGTGTTCTATGAAACTACAGTTATTTTTTAGTTAAAAAAGTTTTTTTAAAGTTCTTAAAGCTTTTAAAGTTCTGATTTTTATTCCTGTATTCAACAGGAATGCACTCATATAATAGGTATGTGCCTATGGGCAGAAAGAAGTATTAAGACCTGGCCTCTGTTCTTAAGGAACTCACTTGTAGAAAAGACCAATGTGTGAACAAATAAATGTCAGGCAATGTGATAACTGCTAGAAAAGAGTACATAATCAGGGGACCATAAGTGAAAGGTCATGTCTAGTAGAGAACTGAGAAAGGCCTCCTACAAGAGAAGAAATTGGAGCTGTGCTTGAACCAGCCCTATCTACAGTGTACAGATAGGTTGTTTGTGAAGAAGCCAGTTCTTACTCTTACGTCTTTTGCTATGGTTTGCATATCTCCTGCAAAGCTCGTGTTGAAATTTAATTGCCATTGTGATACTAATGTTGGTATTGTGGGAGCAGGCTTCTGATAAAAGGACAAGTTCAGCACCCATTTTAGTCGTAGGTGCTCTCACTCTCTTGCCCTCTCTCTCAATGTCATGGCTTCCGCCACGTAATGATGCAGCAAAAAGGGTCTCACCAGGGGTGGCCCCTTGTTCTTGGATTTCCCAGCCTCCAGAACCCTGAGCCAGATCAACTTCTCTTGTTTATAAATTACCCAGTCCGGTAATTTGTGGTATTCTACAATAGCAGCAGATGAACTAAGAAACCATCACAGTATGCACTGGCTTATCTTAGTTGGGAATTATTTTCTAATTTGTTCCTGCATGTGTGGTATACGTTTTCTCATTTTGTATATCTCTGAGTATTTATCATAGTTAATATGTATACACATGTCCTCTGAACTTACACTATTCAGATTTTTATTTCTTCTTTCTTAAAACTATTCTCTAGGTTTGAAAGAATTTTTTTATGATTTGTAATTCATATGTAATGTTCTGTAACATCTAAAAAATATTCTGAAGAACATTCTCAGCAATGGAAATTTTCATTATGAATTTTTTCAGGAGTAGAAAATGTTGCTGGGCAAGTTTCTATTTAAATCCTACTTGATAGGCTTGACTAACTGCACAAGTTCACAGGCACATGCTACAGATTGTTTTACTTTCCACAAGGTAAGACTGCGCCTGCATTAGGGATTAATTTAGAGTATTCAGCAAGGGTTCAGCCAGGACCAGTTGGGGTTGTTAAAGGACTAAAGTCAGATCATGAGAAACTTGGGTCAGCTCATGAAAAGTGGGGCTTCTTAGAAGAATGCAGTAGGAAACTTCATGGCTCCAGACAAACAACAAAGCTTGGATGTGGAATTCACAGTGAACCCACTCACCAGTCCCCTCTGACTCACTCTCTCAAGCATTGTCCTTTAGATTTCTTGTTTTTCTGCTTCCCTTTTCTTTTCAGGATGGGCTTCTCCTTCTTCACATCGTTTCTGCTGTCCCCTGACGTCTGCACACATCTAGTCCAGAATAATTTACTCTGCAGAGATCTATTGTTTAAAAAAATAGAATAACATGTGCACGGGTAAAAAATATGACTAGTACAGAAAGGCATAATATTTTTAAAAAATATTTATATTTCTCTCTGTTCCAACCTGACTCCCGCTTCCTCTCCCTAAAGTTTGCTTCTTGTGTAGTCTTCTGGAAAAAAATATATAAAGATATACACATACATAGATAAACAAAATGAGTAATCATCCCTATACACTATTCAACATTTAAAAAAATCTTAATTGTATATTTAGCATTTTTTCCATATTAGTTGACATAAAATTTATATTTTTTCTTTCTAATAATTTCATGTGGTTAGATGTTATTTCGTTTTATATAATCGTTATGACTATTAGATGATCTCTTCCTGATGACAGACCTTTAGGTTATATCTGGT
The DNA here is from genome assembly GCA_963574655.1 of Perodicticus potto. Taxonomy (NCBI): domain Eukaryota; kingdom Metazoa; phylum Chordata; class Mammalia; order Primates; family Lorisidae; genus Perodicticus; species Perodicticus potto. The sequence continues at coordinate 12,557 of CAUYRH010149221.1, forward strand.
TTTCTATTGGAAATAACGTTACAGTGAACAATTGTGTATATCTATCTACTAGACGTTTAATGGAATTTTAACTCTTACATTTGTTCGATGATTAATCTAAAGTTACCTTTTATATATGGTATAAGGATGGAAATTCGTTTTTTGTCTTTTGCATATTGCTGTACAGTTGTTTCAGCACTGTTGATTGAAAAGTTTTCCTTTCTAGTTTATAGAAAAATACAGTTGCTTTTAAAATATCAATCTTATATTCTGTAATTCTGATAAACTCACTAATTAGTTCTAGTAGTTTTTTTCTAAATTCCATCAGATTTTTAGGCAGATGACAAAGTCCATTTTACTTCTTCCTTTGTGATCTAGATGCTTTCAATTTCTTTTTTCTTATTGTATTGTTTTCACAACATTGAGTAAAAGTGATGACAGGCATCTTGCCTTGTTCTGATCTTAAGGAGAAAACAATAAGTATGATGTTCAGATTGAAGAAGTTCCCTTCTATTGCTAGTCTGGCAAGAGGCTTTTGTAGAAAAAGTTCGAAGTGGATGTTGAATTTTTCAAATGTTTTTTCTGCATCTACTGAGATAGATAATCAAATGGTTTTTCTTTTATGATCTTTCAAGATGCTTTTTTGATTTTATGCATAGGGTAAATGCTACCAGTAAGATTTTAGAGACAAAGAGTATGGGCAATTGATAGATTTTGACTAATTAAACCTCAAAAAATTTTAGAAACTTTTAGAGATTTTGTCAGTCTGAGAGGAGATAAATGGTATCTCATTATTTTGATTTGTACTTTAAAATTTATGAGTGAGTGTATGTTTTCTATGACCATTACACATTTGAATTTCCTTTTCTATTGGGTTGTTCCTTTTCTTATTGTGTATACTCTTGATAAAATAAGAAAATTAGATGCAATTTTTTTTCTGGCTAGTTTTTGGAAAAATATTTGTATAATACTATATATGTATATACATATACATATATATGTATTTTTTGGTTGTAGAGAAGCTATTTACTTGTATGCAAGTATTTGTCAATTTTTTTCCTTTTGGTTTTTGGGTCTTATATTCTGCTTAGAAAGCTCTCTTGCTTATGCCAAGATTATAATATAACTGACCTACTTTTTAAAAAATATTTGAGTAGTCTAATCTGTTTTGGTGAAAGGAATGAGGTATGGTTCTCATTTAACAATTTTTTCTAGTCAAGTTAGCCAGCAAGTTAAGCCAGCACTGCTTACTTATTGAATAGTACTATTTAGTTCATCTTTTGCCTATTGATTTGAAATGTGATCTTTATCATAAACTATTTCCTTACGTATTTGAGTCTACTTTTGGGTTCTATTCTGTTCTAATACCTATATTTATATGTACTTCTGTAGCATAATGTTTTGGTTATAGTAGCTGTATAACATGTTTTAATATCGGGTCAGATTATGTTCCCTAATTCTTTTCAGAATTTTCATGTTTTTACTTGTTTAATAGTTTACTTGTTTGCATGAACTTTCATATCATTTTGGCAAAGTCAAAAATGTAAGCTTACAGTTTTACTTTCGAAATAAATTTAGGACGTTCGGCGCCTGTGGCTCAAGAGGCTAAGGCGCCAGCCATGTACACCTGAGCTGGTGGGTTCGAATCCAGCCCGGGCCTGTCAAAACAACAATGACGGCTGCAACCAAAAAATAGCCTGGCGTGGTGGCAGGCACCTGTAATCCTTGCTAATTGGGAGGCGGAGGCAGGAGATTTGCTTGAGCCCAGGAGCTGGAGGTTTCTGTGAGCTGTGATGCCACGGCACTCTACCCAGGGCGATAGCTTGAGGCTTTGTCTCAAAAAATAAATAAATAAATAAATAAATGAATAAATAAATAAATAAATAAATAGATAAATAAATTTAGGAAGAATTGACATCTTTACAGTAAAGTTTCCCGTCTAAGAATAAAGTACATGTTTTTTCATTTGTGTAAGCTTCTTTTCATTTAATCCCATGATTTTTATCACATTGATTACATTCTGCTCTATCCTTACTAGGTTTAACTTTGAGCATGTTGGTTCTTCATTCCTATTACAATGTTATTTATTTTCTGACTACTTTTTCCGTATAGAAAAATACATTTTGAAATTTTTTGATTTCCATATACTAATTTTATACTCAGCCCCTCAGTAAATTAACTTAATTTTTTTTTTTTAGTTAAATTGATTATCCAGGATTCAATCATTCCAACTATTATAATTTGGGGCTATCTTCTCAGTGGTTTTTTTTCTATCGTTTTTTTTTGTTTGTTTGTTTAATTGTATTGGGTAATACTTTTGAAACAATTCAATAATATAGTGATTGTGGGAAATTACTGCTTTCTTTCCTAACTTTGTTAGTGATGGTCCTAGAAAGTCACCATTAAGATCTTGATGACGTTGACTATTTTAGGTTAATGTGAGGGTACAAGCAACCAGGGCAAAATATTTGATTTTGTTAGGTACAGTTCATCTTGTGGTTTTGTCCCCCACACACAAGTTGTGCCAACCCCACCCCCACCCCATGTTCATTCAGTGAGAGCACCGTAACCACCTCCCTCTCACGTGTCACCCCTCCCTCCAACTTGAATTGAAATGAGATTTTCTCCTGTTTGGATGCGCATTGCATCATCTGCTGCTTCCATATTAGTATTGAGTATATTGGATATTTGCTTTTTCATTCTTGTGATACTTTACTAAGAAGAATGTGTTTCAGCTCCATCTAGGATATTACAGAAGATGTGAACCCACCATCTTTTTTATGGCTAAGTAGTATTCCATGGTGTGCATGTTCCACAATTGGTTAATCCATTCCTGAGTTGATGGGCCTTTAGGTTATTTCCACATCCTGACAATTGTAAATTGAGCTGCAATAAGCAATCTAGTGCAAATGTCCTTATGGAAAAATGATTTTTTTCTTCTGGGTTGATGTCTAGTAGTGGGATTGCAGGGTGAAATGGGAGATGTAATTTGAGATCTTTGAGGATTCTTCATCTTTCTTTCCAAAGAAACTGTATGAGTTTGCAGGCTCACCAACAGTGAAAGTGTTCTTCTCTCTCCACATCTTTGCCATCTTTGTCTGCAGCTTTGGGACTTTGTGATGTGGCTAATCTTACTGGGGTTAGGTGATATCTCAGGGTGGTTTTGATTTGCATTTCTCTGATGACTCGGGACGAGGAACTTTTTTTTTTTTTTATTGTTGGGGATTCATTGAGGGTACAAGAAACCATGTTACACTGATTGCATTTGTTGGGTAAAGTCCCTGTTACAATCGTGTGGGACGAGGAACATTTTTTCATGTTTGTTAGCCATTGTCTCTCTTCCAAGGAGAAGGCTGTATTCATATATCTTGCCCACTGATACATGGGATTGTTTGCTCTTTTTTTTTGTTGATTAACTTTCTATTTGAACGATATGTTTTTGTGCTTTTTAAATGCTACAGAGGAATTAACCTATTTCAATTTTTGTAAAGGTTTAAAAAATTGGGATGATTTTGAAATTCATCAAATTCATTTTGGATATCCTTTGGTTCATGGGATTTTGTACTTTGATATACTAATGGTAAAATTATGGTAATTATATTTACTTTTATTACCATTTGGTTGATTTTTAATTTTTAGGATTTTTATAAAGATATTCTTAAGTAATGTTTATTGTAGTTTTATTTTTCTGTGCTACTTTTATCAGATTTTGAAAAGAGTGCTTTGCTGTTTTAACTCTAAGTGATTTGAACGTTTTTTTCTTTCTTCATGTCCTGGAAAAGTATAAATAGTATTGGAATTATCTGTTTTTAGAGGGTATATCAGAATTTACTGGGCTTGTGTATTTTTTTTTTTAGTCCACCGTTTTTATAAAAAAGAAATTACTGTTAAAACCATCTGAGTCTGTAGCTTGGGGGGGGGCCTAGTTCTTTTTAACAATATCCTGAATTTCCTCCATTGTTATATTCTACTTAAGTTTTTTGTTTCTTTTGGGTTCAATTTTTGTCACTTATGTTTATCTAAGAATGCATCCACATTATATTTTATAACAAATATTTATAATTTATTTACTTAGAGATTTTCAAAGTAGTCTCATAACTTTTAAATTTCTTATGCATATGTTACTTGTTGCTTTTATTTCTTATTTTATATTTGTGTTTTTTTCTCTTTTGCTTTTTTTTTTGAGACAGAACCTCAAGCTGTCACCCTGGATAGAGTGCTGTGGCATCACAGCTCACAGCAACCTCCAATTCCTGAGCTCACGCGAGTCTCCTGCCTCCGCCTCCCAAGTAGCTTGGACTATAGGCACCTGCCACAACACCTAGCTATTTCTTGGTTGCAGCCGTCATTGTTGTTTGGCGGGCCCGGGCTGGACTCGAACCCACCAGCTCAGGTGTATGTGGCTGGCACCTTAGCCTGTTGAGCCACAGGTGCTGAGCCTTTTTCTCTTTTTCTTGATGAAGCTATTTTATTATTACCTATTTTATTGTTTCCCCCCTCTAGAGAACTAACTATACCTTTAATTCTGTATTCTATTGCTTTTCTCTATTTTAATTCATCATTTTCTGCTTTTATTTTTATTATATTTTCCTTATACTTCATTTGTTAATCAATCTTTACCATCTTAAATACAATGTTTTAAAAATTTAATTTACTTTTATTACCATTTGCTAGGTAAAGAGTGGACTTCTATGAGGTGTTTTTTTTTTTTTTTTTGTAGAGACAGAGTCTTACTCTATGGCCTTTGGTAGAGTGCCATGGCATCACACAGCTCACAGGATCCTCCAGCACTTGGGCTTAGGCGATTCTCTTGCCTCAGCCTCATGAGTAGCTGGGACTACAGGCACCCGCCACAACGCCTGGCTAATTTTTTGTTTTGCAGTTCAGCCAGGGCCGGGTTTGAACTCGCTACCCTTGGTATATGGGGCAGGCACCCTACTTGCTGAGCCACAGGCGCCACCCTGCTATAAGGTTTTATCTTGACCCAAGCTTCACGTTACTAGGTAGTGTTTCAATTCATTCTGTAATTTCAGTTTTGATTTTTTCCTTTGTATCAAAATCTGAATTTCAAAATTTTCAGATGACCAGGCTTCTTCTTTTTATTATTAATATTTATTTTTTTTGTAGTGAAGTCCAGGAAAATATTTCTAATTTCATTTTCCTGGAATGTACTGATGCTTTACTTAGTGGCATAATTATTCTTTATTTCTAAAATTAAAATATACCTTTAGTGCTAGAAAAGAAGTTTTATATCAGATATACATTTTGATATGCATCTACTGAGTTAACCTTACTGATACAATTCAACATTTTTTTGGTCACCTTGTTCTGTCATAGCTGATAATGTCTGTTATTATTATGTTTTGTTAGTTTCTTCTAGCAGCTTATGTTTTTATGAATTCTGACACTTTGTTTTTGGTACTGAAAGATTTACAACACTTATAAACTAATTATTGATTAAAATTCTTATTTTATTTTATTTTTTTTTTGCAGGTTTTTTTTTTCTTTTGGCCAGGGCTGGGTTTGAACCTGCCACCTCCGGCATATGGACCAGCACCCTACTCCTTTGAGCCACAGGCACCGCACTTGATTAAAATTCTTATCCTTTTAATGGTATATAATATAGTACTTGGTGCGTAGTAATTGCTCAATTATTATTATTCAATGTAAATTAGCCCTTTATATTCCCTTTATATTATTTGATAGTTTTTGACTTGAACTTTTCAAATATTTATGTATGTATATACAAATATCACATATATATATGTATGTGTATATATATATATATATGTGTGTGTGTGTGTGTGTATATATATATTTAGAAAAGGGGGTCTTGATCTGTCACCAGTCTGGAGAGTATTGGTTTTCTGATATTAATATTATGATTATTTTTATTTTGTAGCTATTTACCTGATTTATATATATTTCACTTTTTCCCCCACTTTTAACCTTTCTGACAACAGCAGTGATTCCTGGGATCTTTTCTTTCTCACTTTCCTTAAATGATACTTTTTAATGTGACCCCCCCAATGTCAAGTCACGTCCCTTTTTTTTTTTTCTGTACAGTTTTTTTTTTTGGCCAGGGCTGGGTATGAACCCGCCACCTCCAGTGTATGGGGCTGCCACCCTACTCCTTTGAGTCACAGGCACTGCCTCATGTCCCTTTTTTAAATGTGATTACCACTAGCGTATTTTGTTTTGTTTGCTGGATTTTGATTTTTTATTATTAATATTGTTCGTTCATTTGGCATTAGGGAAAGGAGATACATGACTAAACTTCGCTATCTCATGACGATACCTAACTAAACTTTGCCAGAAATAATAAAGATTTTCTAAAGCAGTTTGAAACTTTGAGAGCAGCACTCAGTTTTCTCTTCCTCATATTTCTTGTAGAACCTAGTGTGGCTTGAATATATTGGCATTTAATAACTACTTCCTGAATGGATAAATAACATTTTAATGGTAATTTTGGCTAATTTTTGACCTGCTGTTGAAAGAAGCTTAGATGGGCCACAAACTCCTTGGAACAAGTATATTTTTTTGATCAGTCCTAAAAGCTGATGGGCCAAGCAGCAAGAAATGAATAAGACATGGACGAATCAGCCACAGGTCAGAATGAATATGTTTAGTGATTGCTGTGACCCCAGAAGAATAGAGCCCATCTGTTGCTTTTGACCCCATGTTGGAGGTCCGCTCCCAGGGCCTCTGAAAAGACAGAGGTGAATGAGCAGGAAATTTATCAGGAGCACCTTTCTCCTTTAGGTTAGTTTTTCCTTCTTCACTAAATACATTAGTCTTAAGGGCACTGTGGAAAATTTGTTTCTTGGATTCCTTTTAGTGCTAAGGTCAAGGCTCACCTTAAGCTATTCTTCATTTTCCCTCCAGGCCTTTCACTGGCTTCTTAGAAACAGTCCACCCAGCTAGTTAATGCATATTTCTTTCTTCTTTTGCAGCCCTGTGTTTAGCCTTGGGCAAATTCAGCTTCGTGCCAATGGGCAGTTTCTTTTCAGGAACAAGATGAAAAAGATTATACAGCTTTGTAGTGATGAGCATTTTGTTCATCTCAGTCTCTGCGTATTAATATTCTTTCTCTTTTCCTCCTGCAGGAGGAAAGATCAGGAATTGGATGGGCAGAAAAAAGTCACTTGCATTCTTCAGACTATTGATTTTCCTTGTGCCATTTAGTGGTTCGGGGATTTTTTTTTTTCTAACTATAGTTCTGCGATTAGCAGCAGTTGGGTTAGGCCAGCAGCCACCGTGGGGGACTGTGTCTCAGTTAGCTTGTTTTTGTGACTCCATACTTTAGTTCACATTTGATATATATTTTAAGTTTCTTTTATTCCTGAAGTCATCTCTTTCAACTTATTTTTATTTGCAATTTATTTGTTGAAGAAAGTTGGAAAGGTGTATTGGGAAGGTGACTTTCTGACAATATGAACGTGGGTTCTGTATCTTTTTTTTTTCCCACTCAGATTCACTAACACAGAGTGAGAGTAGGGTGGTGCCTGTGGCTCAAAGGAGTAGGGCACAGGCTCCATATACTGGAGGTGGCAAGTTCAAACCCAGCCCTGGCCAAAAAATGCCAAAAAAGAAAAGAAAAAATAAAAAAGAAAAGAAAAAAAGAGAGAAAAAACAGAGTAAGAGTAAAAAAGATCAGAAACAGGAGTCAAATGCCTGGGTATTTTTTGCTGGTTTTATGTTAGTGGTTTATTGTTTCCTACACAAGTAAAGTGCTCACCAACATAAACTTTGAGCCTTTTTAGGAGAGTCTCAGGGTGGTGGTAGGGAAATGTTTCAGGGAGGTAAAGTTCATGGTGTGTATGAATAACAAAATATACACTGTTATACATTAAGTACACAGATTTAAAAACAAAAACTTTTCCCATTATAGAAATTTAAAAATATACAAAAGGGAATAGAATACGATATGAAAGCCTATGTACTCAGCTTCTTTAATTATCTCTTCATCACCAATCTACTTTCATATATGCTCCTTTTTTTCTCCTCTCCTATATTATTTTATCCATAAATATTTCAGTGTGTATTGCTAAAAGATAAGGGCTCTTTTAAAAAACCTAACCACACGAATACAGTCAATCATTACAACTATAACATTATTAACAAGGCTTCCTTAATATCATCAAATAACTGGTGGATGTGCTAATGATCTTATAACTGTTACAGTTGTTTTAGCTTGTTTTTGTGAATCCGTGCTTTATTTCACATTTGATATGTATTTTAAGTTTCTTTTATTCCTGAAGTCATCGCTTTCTATTTATTTTTATTTGCAATTTATTTGTTGAAGAAATTGTGTTGTTTGTCTAGGAGAGTTTCTCACAGTCTGGATTTTGCTTATTGTGCCCCCATGGTGTTGTCTAATATGTTGCCCTGTGTTTTTTTATTCCTGTAAATTGGTCATCTAGAATTGGAGTTCCCAACTCACCAGCTGTGGTCTAGTACTGATCTATGGCCTGTTAGGAATCAGACTTTACAAGCAGAAGCCAAGTGGTGGCAAGTGAGCAAACCTTCATCTGTATTTACAGATGCTCCTGTTGCCTGCATCACCACCTGACTTCCACCTCCTGTCAGATCTGTGGCAGCATTAGGTTTTCATAGGAGCAGAGAGGTAAACTGTGCATTTGAGGGATCCAGGTTGTGCAGTCTTGTTAGAGATAGGGGTAAAGATCAGGAACAGAGTATGTCTTAGACTGACATTCTGGAGGGCCTGTTGACAAGATCCTAGATTCTTCTGACCCACCCTCATGCTGTACACAGTGCAGGATTGGAAACAACCTGGGGGTCTAAATGGAATATTCAGCGATAAGATTGCCCAGAGCTAATACTCCTGAGTTCATTCCTGAGCTAATATTCCTGAGTCCTGCTCCTGGGCAACAGCCCAGACTCCAGCAACCCCCAATGAGCTGCACATAGTGCAGGGTTGTGAACAACTTGAGGGTTTAAAGGGAATGTTTACAATTATAAATTAAGATGTGCTGGGCACATCAAAGTATAGAATGGGACCCAGGGAAAGTCAAGGAAGTCAAAGTCTAGCCCCTAAGCATTGTACTCATTTCTTTTGTAACTGTCTGACCTTATGATTACATGACATTGTTCTTAAGATGTTCTCTTTTGGGGAGAGCAGAGCAAGATAGTGGACCAGAAAGATTGTTTAGCTGAACTTTCTTAGAACACTTGGGGAAAAAGAGAGAAAACAGCCAAACCCAGCATGGGGACCTTACCCAGAGTCCTAGCACAGGGAATACAGTGAGGAGGCGGTGAGCTGGATATAGTGTATGATCCAGAGCAGTGGAAATCTGATGAATTAGGCAAATGATTGCAAAGGCTTGGATTGATTGGCCCCCTATGGAGATCTGGGATGGGAAGAAGCCTCTCTGGAGTTTTCAGTTTGGGGGGGAAGCTGCATGTTGAATGGAAAGCTTGGAAGTGTGGGTGGACTCGAACAGTATATAGCAACCAGATTTGAATGCCAGTTGGAGTGGATTTGCCAAAGGTTTGATGGCTGGAGAGAGAGCCATACTGAGAAGGTCTCAGTGGTCAGGGGGCTGCCATTGTGGGAAGGTCATATGATGGTCTTAGCAGGGGCCTAAAGCTGGGCTGTCTTAATTCTGCCTGCTGGGATCAGAAATCCACTCTTGGGACAGTCTAAGGGACTTCCACACCCCATGGGAACTGGAGACAGGGGACACTGTGATACATGCCCCTGAAGGATTCTTATGAGCTTTAAGATTCCAACCTGACAGGGTCTGAATGCTAAGGAAACAACAGGTGATCACCGATCGCAACTAATTTTGGAATAAGGACCATAGGGGTTGTTGCCTTTGCTGTCTCCTAACAAAATCACAGCACCACCTTGTGTCCTGGTGACATATTGCAACACATGATAATCAAGAGCATGGACTTCTGTAAAGACAGGAGGCAGTGAGAAGTAAAAAGGAGAACAAGAAGGTGAAAAAGAAGAAAGAACACATGAGGAGGAACCAACAGAAAAATCCAAGCAACATGAAAAACCAAAACAAAGCAACACCCTGAAGGGACCATGAGGCAGCTATTCAATGCACTTGTCAGAAAGGGAATTTGAAATATGGTTGATAAAGACAATGAAAGGAATGGATGAGAAAATGGAAAGACAGAACCAAAAGTTGGATGAGAACTATGTAGAATATAGAAAGGATATGGCAGAGCTTAAGGAAATGAAGGAGACAATCAGGGAAGGTAAAGATGCAGCAGAAAGTATCAAAAATAGGACAGACCATGGAGAAGAAAGAGCTTTAGAGCTAGAGGATAAAGTTTTCAAGTTACCCAGGTAGTTAAAGAGGGAGAAAAGAAGAGAGAGAAAGCTGAATAGGCATGTAGGGAACTGTAAGACTCCATGAAGCATTCAAACATGAATCACAAGGATTCCTGAAGGAAAAGAAGATTGTCCCAAAGGGATGGAAGCCCTACTAGAGACTATCACAAATGAAAAGTTCCTGGCTCGGCGCCTGTGGCTCAACAGGCTAAGGCGCCAGGCGCGTACACCTGAGCTGGCGGGCTCGAATCCAGCCCAGGCCCGCCAAACAACAATGATGGCTGCAACCAAAAAATGGCTGGGTGTTGTTGCGGGCGCCTGTAGTCCCAGCTACTTGGGAGGCAGAGGCAGGAGACTTGCTTGAGCCCAGGAATTGGAGGTTGCTGTGAGCTGTGACGCCATGGCACTCTATCCAGGGTGACAGCTTGAGGCTCTGTCTCAAAAAAAAAAAAAAAGAAAAGAAAACTTCCTAAGTTTACTAAAGACCCCCCGACACACTCCTTTCTGATGGATATTGAACCCCAGGTCACCTCAACTCAAACAGAGCATCTCCAAGACACATCGTAATGAACCCGTCCAAAGTCAAGAGGAAAGAAAAAAATTCTACAAGCAGTCAGGAGTAAGTGCCAACTGACCTACAGAGGCAGAGCCATTAGTATGACAGACTTTTCAACTGAAACTTTCTAAGCCAAAAGGGCACGGTCATCCACCTTCAACATTCTTAAACAAAACAATTTCCAGCCCAGAATTCAGTATCCTGCTAAATTAAGCTTCTTAATTGATGGAGAAATAAAATCTTTCGCAGATATACAGGCACTGAGGAAATTTGTCACAACAAAACCAGCTCTATAGGAAATACTTAGACCTATTCTCAGCACTGACCACCAAAATGGACCACCAGCAAAGTAAACACCCAGAATCTAAAGGACAAAGCTTTTAGCTTCCATAGTGTCAGAAAGGAAGAAATGATACAATGGACTTTCATGAACTCCACCACACTTATTGATTATCTCAATAAATATCAATGGACTGAATTCACCACTGAAAAAGCACAGGCTGGCTGATTGAATAAAAAAGCACAAGCCGGGTGGCACCTGTAGCTCAAAGGAGTAGGGCACCGGCCCCATATGCCGGAGTTGGCGGGTTCAAACCCAGCCCCGGCCAAAAAAAAAAAAAAAAAAGCACAAGCCATCCATATGCTGTCTCCAGGAGACACATCTAGCCCTGAAGGACAAATCAAGACTCAGGATTAAGGGATGGAAAACAGTATTTGAAGCAAATGGAAATCAGAAGAAAGCAGAGGTTGCAGTCTTATTTTCAGATACAAGCAGATTTAAAGCAACTAAAGTTAAGAAACACAATGATGGACCCTATACTGGGCAAAGGAACAATAGAAGAAGACATTTCAATTTTAAATATATATGCACCCAACTTAAATGCTCCCAGATTAATGAAACAGACCTGGATGGGTCTGAGCAATGATATCCCATAGCACCATAACAGTTGGGAACTTTAATACCCCTCTGAAAGAACTGGACAGATCCTCCAAACAGAAACTAAACAAAGACACAAAGGACTTAAATGTGACCCCAGAACAAATGGGATTAATACACATATACAGAACATACCATCCCGGAGCTAAGGAATATACATTTTTCTCATCAACCCATGGTATGTACTCCAAAATCTACCACATCCTAGGATACAAATCAAATATTAGCAAAATTAAAAGAATAGAAATTATATCTTGTATCTTCTCAGTTCACAAGGCAATAAAGGTGGAACTCAACTCTAACAAAAACATTCATCCTCACACAAAGACATGGAAATTAAATAACCTTATGCTGAATGAGAGTTGGGTTCAAGAAGTTTAAATTTTGTTTCAAACCACAACAAAAAGTTGGTTTTTCAAAAAAATTAAATACAGAAGAGATACAAGAGGAAATTGTTAAATTCCTCAAAATAACAACAATGAAGATATAAGTTACCAAAACATGTGAGATACAGCAAGAGCAATCTTAAGAGGGAAATTTATTGCATTAGGTGCCTACATTCAAAAAACAGAAAGAAAGTGTATCAACAAAATCATGAACCATCTTATGGCATTGGAAAAAAAAAAAGAACAATCTAATCCCAAACCCAGCAGAAGACAAGAAATAACCAAAATTAGATCAGAGATTAATGAAACTGAAAACAAAAGAATCATAAAATTAAAGAAACAAAAAATTAGTTTTTCAAAAGAATAAATAAAATGAATAAACCTTTTGCCAGATTAACTAGAAACAGAAAAGCAAAATTTCTAACAACCTCAATCAGAAACAATAAAGGGGAAATAACAACAGATGCCACAGAGATACAAGAGATAATCTCTGACTAGTACAAGAAACTCTATGCCCAGAAATTTGACAATGTGGAGAAAATGGATCAATACTTGGGATTACATCCTCTCCCTAGACTTAACCAAGAAGACATAGATCTCTTGAACAGACCAATTTCAAGAATTGAGATTGAAGAAACAATAAAAAATCTCCCTACAAAAAAAAAAGCCCTGGAGCAGAAGGCTTTACATCAGAATTCTATCAAACCTTCAAATAAGAGCTTATACCCGTTCTGCAGAAATTATTCCAAAAAATTGAAAAGGAAGGAATCATCCCCAACACATTCTACAAAGCAAACATTACCCAGATACTAAACCCAGGAAAAGACCCAACTAGAAAGAAGAATTTTAGACCAATTTCACTAAAGAATATAGATGCAAAATTTCTTAATAAAATCCTAGCCAATAGATTACAGCTACATATTAAAAAAATCACTCATCACAGTCAAGTAGGCTTCATCCCAAGGATTCAAAGCTGGTTTAAACACACACAAGTACATAAATGTAATTCACCATGTCAGCAGAAGCAAAAACCAAAACCATATGATCCTCTCAATAGACACAGAAAAAGCATTCAATAAAATTTAGCATCCTTTTCTGGTTAAACACTTAAGAATATAGGCATGGGTGGTGCATTTCTGAATCTGACCGAAGCCATCTATGACAAACCACAGCTAATATTATACCGAATGGAGTAAAACTGAAAGCTTTTCCACTTAGAACTGGAACCAGACAAGGTTGTCCTATATGGCCACTACTATTCAACATAGTGGTACAATTTCTAGTCAATGCAGTCAGGCAAGAGAAGGAAATAAAGGGCATCCAAATGGGTGAAGAGGAGGTCAAACTTTTGCTCTTTGCCAATGATGTGATCTTTTACTTAGAGAACACCAAAGAGTCAACCCCAAGACTCCTGGAAGTGATCAAAATATACAGCAATGTCTCAAGATATAAAATCAATGTCCACAAATCAGCAGCCTTTGTATGTGCCAATAATAGCCAAGATGAGAAGCTGATCAAGGACACAATTCCTTTTCAGTAGTTTCAAAACAAAAAAAAAAGAAAGAAAGAAAGAAATACTTAGGAATATACCTAACGAAAGAGGTGAAGGAGGGTGGTGCCTGTGGCTCATCAAGTAGGGTGTCGGTACCATATACCGAAAGTGGCAGGTTCAAACCTGGCCTCGGCTGAACTGCAAAACAGAAAAATAGCCGGGTGTTGTGGTGGGCGCCTGTAGTCCCAGCTACTCAGGAGGCTGAGGCAAGAGAATTGCCTAATCCCAGGAGTTGGAGGTTGCTATGAGCTGTGTGATGCCACGGCACTCTATGGAGGGCGATTAAGTGAGACTCTGTCTCTACAAAAAAAAAAAAAAAAAAAGAGGTGAAGGAGCTCTACAGAGAAAATTACAAAACCCTAAGAAAAGAAATAGCAGAAGATATTAACAAATGGAAGAACATACCATGCTCATGGCTGGAAAGAATCATCAACATTGTTAAAATGTCTATACCATCCAAAGCAATCTACAGATTTAATGCAATCCCCACTAAAACACCATCATCATACTTTCAAAATTTGGAAAAAATAATTCTTCATTCTGTATGGAACCAGAAGAAACCCTGTATAGCCAAGGCAATTCTTAGTAATAAAAACAAAGCTGGGGTATCACCCTACCATACTTTCGGCTATACTACCTGGCCCTCATGATCAAAACACCATGGTATTGGCACAAACAGAGACATTGACATTTGGAACTGAATGAAACTAACATTTTACAACAGCCTGATCTTCGAAAAACCAAACAAGAACATACCCTGGAGAAAAGAATTCCTCTTCAATAAATGGTGTTGGAAGAACTGAATAAGCACATGTAAAAGAATGAAACTGGACCTGTACCTCTCACCACTTAAAAAAATTGATTCAGGCCGGGCGCAGCGGCTCACGCCTGTAATCCCAGCACTGTGGGAGGCTGAGGCGGGAGGATTCTTGAGCTCAGGAGTTCCTGGCTTGTCTGAGTGAGAGTGAGACCCCAACTCATGAAAAAGATTGGAAAAACCCAGCTGGGCATCCCAACGAGTACCTGTAATCCCAGTGGCTTTGGAGGCTGAGGCAGCAGGATGCCCACAGCCTGAGTCTGAGGTTGCAGTGAGCTACAAGGCCATTGCACTTGGCTCAGGGCATAGTGTAGAACTCTGTCTTGACAAAAAATAACAAGGAAAAATAGATTCAAGATGGATAAAAGGGGGGCAGCACCTGTGGTCAGTGAGTAGGGCCCTGGCCCCATATACTGAGGGTGGCGGGTTTGACCCTGACCCTGGCCAAACTGCAACAAAAAAATAGCCAGGCATGTTGTGGCAGGTGCCTTTAGTCCCAGGTACTCAGGAGGCTGAGGCAAGAGAATCGCCGAAGCCCCAACAGCTGGAGGTTGCTGTGAGCTGTGATGCCAAGGTACTCTACTGAGAGAAACAAAGTGAGACTCTGTCTCTTAAAAAAAAAAAAAGATGGATAAAAGATTGAAATCTAAGGCATGAAAGAATAAAAATCCTAAAAGAAAGTGTGGGGAAACACTTGAAGATATCAGCCTAGGGAAAGAATTTATGAAGATTTCTGTGGCAATTGCAATAACAACAAAAATAAACAAATGGGACTTAATTAAACTGAAAAGCTTCTGTACAGCTAAGAAAACAACAACCAAAGCAAATAGATGACCTTCAGAACAGGAAAAGATATTTGCATATTATGAATTGGACAAAAGCTTGATAACTAGGATCTACAGAGAACTCAAATTAATCAACAGAAAAGAGCCAACAATCCCATGTATCACTGGGCAAGAGACATGAATAGAACCTTCTAAAGAAGACAGATGAATGGATAACAAACATGAAAAAATGCTCATTGTCCCTAATCATCAGAGAAATGCAAATCAAAACTATGCTGAGATACCACCTAACCCCAGTGAGAATGGCCCACATCACAAAGTCTCAAAGCTGCAGATGCTCGTGTGAATGTGGAGAGAAGGGAACACTTTTACACTTCTGGTGGGACTGCAAGCTAATACAACCTTTTTGGAAGGAAGTATGGAGAATCCTCAAAGAACTAAAATTAGACATCCTATTTGATCCTGCAATTGCATTACTAGGCATCCACCCAGAAGAAAAATAATCCTTTTATCATAAGGATATTTGCACTAGACTGTTTATCACAGTTCAATTTACAATCACCAAAATGTGGAAACAGCCTAAATGCCCACCAACCCAGGAATTATTAACAAGCTGTGGTATATGTATGCCATGGAATACTATTCAGCCATTATAAAAGATGGTGACTTTACATCTTTTGTATTAACCTGGATTGAGTTGGAACACATTATCCTTAGCAAAGCATCACAAGAGTAGGGAAGCAAAAATCCAGTGTACTCAATTCTAATATGAAACAAGTAGATGATCTAATACAAGCTGAGAGGGGGGAATCAGGGAATAAGCAAGTGGAGAGAGGGGACAAGGGAGGGAGATGGGGGGTAACAGTGTATCACACACCTCTTGGGGGTGGCACATAATTATAAGAGGGTCTTTGTCTAACAAATGCAATCAGTGTAACCTAATTCTTTGTATTCTCAATGAATCTCAGACAATTAAAAAAAAAAAGGTGTTCTCTTTTACTTTTTCCTATTACTTCCTTGTTCTTTATTGTCATGGTAAAAAAATTACTCTTATCCTTATGTGGAATAATAAAGTTAGAGTTTCTGTCTATAATTAAGTTTTTGTTCCATGCTGTGTTACACATATACACTTTTCATGCTCAATAAAAGACCCCTGAGATCTTTGTTCCAGGCAGCACTTCCTTGCTACTTTCTGGGCATGTCAATTGCTTGCCCCTCCAAGCCTCATTGGTTATTGCACAGGAAATAACTGAGTGAGAGAGTTTTCTTTCCACGCCACTCCCTCACCAGCCCTTCCGTAGGTAGTGAACAACTGCACAGTCTACTTATGAGAATCTGATGGCTGTTGATCTGAGGAGGAGCTGAGGACATAAGCAACACACTTCAGGTGTCACTGTCTCCCATCACCCCAGATGGGACTATCTAGTTGCAGGAAAACAAGCTTAGGGCTCCACTGATTCTGCAGTATGGGGAGTTGTAGAATTATTTCATTATATGTTACAATTTGATAATAATAGAAATAAAGTGTGCAATAAAGGTAATGCAGTTTAATCATCCCCAAACCACTCCCCCATACTCCCCTGGTCTGTGGAAAAATTGTCTTCCATGAAACCAGTCCCTGGTGCTAAAAAGGTTGGAGACTGCTGATCTAGAAGATTGATCAGATTCAGGTTTAATTTTTTTTGGCAATGCTGTATCTAAAGGAGGGGTATTCTTCCATCAAAAAGTGTAATGCCCAGTTTTCTCTTTTTTGCAATGCTGGAAATCTACAGAGAAAAAATCTCTATGATGTAATGTTTGACAAAAACCTAAGTGTAGACTCTTTCATGACTTATTTTTTTAAAGTATGTCCTCTGCTGATAACTGAAGACAAAACCACTATACAAGTCTTTAGATATTCAATCCTAATAAGATAAAGTGGTGGTTGGGCTATTAGTTTAGAGCCATATGTGAAACAGCTCACCATGATGTGATGTTTAAACACGGGCAAGTCATCCCTGTCTTGTGGTCACAGAATGTGGAGCTGAGCTGTTCTCTGAGCTGACCAGCCCCGTTTGCTGTTAATCACAAACAGAGGTCATGTTCAGTTTCATTTGTTCTTGTCAGCAGAAAGATTCTAGAAAGCCTGCTTTCTCAACCACCATAGAGAGATACGGCCTCTGCCCATTCGGAGTCTACCTTCTAAAATGAATGAAAGAAAAAAAAGACAAGAAAAGATAGTTGTTCTTAACTTCCAAGGGACTGTGTTACCACGAGGATAGTCTTTTATTAAGTAAATACCCATCTGTCTATATAGACAGTGGCTTAAGTAATGAGAAGTTTGAATATTTCCTAGATACCTGGCTAACAATGATATTCGCAAAGATAGGAAAATATTCCTTTAACACCCAAGTTACCCTTATTCACTAAAGAGAAATAGCTGTCCTAGGTGATGTCCTCTTTGCCTTGCTAATAACCTGGCTTTTCCCCATAGGGAAAGGGTTTGGATGTCACAGGAAGATGGGAGACATCAGAATCTGGCTGTGAGAGAGTAGTGACTTTGATGAGAAAGCTGTTGGTGGCATCAATTTAACATATGCTACATACAAAAACCATGCCTTCTTCAAATCTTCATTTTAGAGCAGGTCACACACAGACACCTCCAGGTCAGCTGAACTTCTGATTAGTCTTCGAACTGTGTAAGCTTCTCCCTCACTGATGTGTACCATCAACACCTCTCCTACATAGAGCTTGTCCTTCTATTTGTCTTTCATGACAACTAGAATAGGTTGTCTAACCTACAATTTCTAGCTCCTGAGATGACTCTCTGATTTCATGTCCAAATAAATGCATGGAGCTCCCATTTCTGGGACTGTAAGAAGCCCACATGCCTCTTCAGGGACTTCTGAGGGTTCTTCAGAGTTCTTAGGTTTCCAGGTATTGTCCCTCTCACTCCAAACTGCTCTTGGCCCTTTTTTGGATCAACCTTAGTTATTTCCATGAGGCCCTAGCTCTGCCATGCCCCAAACATAGACATAGGCAGCCAGTGCAGTCTACCCTTAAGCTTGGCGTCCTGGCCAGGAGCAGCTTCTTGGCTCTCTGAAGGGCTGCTTTCAGCTGCCTCCCAGGCCCTGATTATCACTTCCTTTACAGGCTGTGTAAACAGCCAGACTTTGGCTTGATTGCTTAATTGATTTCAGAGAGTTTAAGGAGTGAAGTATTGATTTTAAAGACAGAAGACAGGCAACCATGTTAATAATGCACCTGCTCTGTTGCACCTTTATTTAACCTTGTCTATGGATGCCCACAGAGTATACGGTGGACATTGAGGTGGATCCTGATTGGTTGGTCTTCTGCTCACCCATCATTGAGCCAACTATAGATGAGTCCTCTGGATGAGTTGCTATCATTTCAGGGGAGCATAGATTGTTGTTCACTAGGTCTGTGGGGCACTTAGCCTCCCTGTGACTAGGGTATTTCCCCCAGACAACATTTTAATATGTGTACAGTGGGTTAGAATGAATGAACCTTTGTTAACCAGCTGACTCTTTTTATTCTATCCTGTAGAACAAAGGACACAGGATTGGGTCTGGGGAAGCCTGAATTCCCGTCCATTCCTACATTGCCCCTGAACAGTTGCGTCACCAATCTGGGCTTTAATTTCTTTATCTGAAGAATGAGGACTGCCGTAACTAAATGCTGCAGACTGTGTGGCTTAAGCAACAGAAGCTTACCTCCACGGTTCTGGAGGTTAGAAGTCCAAGATTAGGGTATCAGCAGGGTTGAGTTCCTGGCTCATGGAGGATTGTCTTTTCCCTGTGACTTTTGTTGCCCCTCTGTGCCTGTGTCCTGGTCTTTTCTTACAGGGGCCCCCACAGATGATCTCATTTGATCTTAATTGCCTCTTAAAGGTGCTATCCCCAAATGCTGTCACCTTCTGATAGGACTTCAACAAAGGAATTATGAGTGGGCACAGTTCAGCCAGTGGCAGGTGGGGGTGCTTAATCAGTGGTTTTCTAAAGGTGCTCTGAGGAGGTGCATGTTCTTGGAAGGCTGTAGAGGCTAAGGTGGCAAGTTGTCCTGCTTTGCCCTGTTCTGAGAGTTTTCCCAGTGTGTGAGATTTTCAGTACTAAATGGAGGCAGTCCTGGGCAAACAGGATGGTCAATGAGCTCACCAGGCTCCCATGGGGGGCAAAGGGAAGTGTTCAGGTCCACAGCTCACCTCAGCCAGAATGGTGCTCCTTTCTTCAGCTTACACATCAGCATCCTAAGTGAGATGAATTCAACAGAAGAGTTTTATAGCCTTAAATCATTAGAAAACTGATTGATTTGAAAGCCTCTGAGGTCCTCTCTTGCTGCCACATTCTATGATTTAAATTCATTTGCACATGCCGAATCAATTTCATTTGCACACATTGGAATCCAGTGGATAAATGCAGACAAATTCAGCCATCTGTTTGAATCTAATAACTGATAGGAGCAAATTTCATTTAGCTCTGAGTTAGTGGTTAAATGGGAAATAAAGCAAAACAGGGAAGTGTTTGTTAGGCCTTGCTGATGCTGAGGCAGGCGTTGGTGCCAGGCTGCTGTGAAGACAGATGATCCTCGCTGGGCTTCACTGTGCTCACTGGATTCGACTATCACCTCCTAATCCCAGGAGCTGTTCTGTGAAGTAGGCAGCTTCACTAACACTTCGGCTGCCCATGATGCAGGTGAAGAAACTGAGGCACGGAGACAGAGTAACTAGCCCAAGTCTCATGGCTGGTCGGGGTAAGGTCAAGATTGGCTTGAGTGCTGGTAAGTCCCAGTGCTAAGCCCAGATGTAGCAGGTGTCTCTGCTGATGGGAAACAAGGTCTGACTGGTAAGTGTAAGATAATGACACTTAGGCTGATGGACTGTCATCTCAGTGCCCTTCCCATGCTGTTTTGCCTTGACCAGCACCCTGGTCTGGTCCTACTTTTTGCTCTTACAGAAGCCAAGCCTAGAGTAATCTTCTCAGGTCTCAAGAGGATTTGAGGCTCTTGCGGTAAAGAACCCTGAATCATATCATGACAGAGTTATTGCCTTGCTAATTAACTCTCTTTCTGGTCTTCTGATGACATCAAGGGACAAGTTTGTGCCAGCCTTTATTTCCTCTTCATTGCTAGAAGATCTCCCTTTTCAAAAAAAGAGGAGCCTGAGGCTGGAGCCCAGGGCCAATACTATCTGGCTGGCCTTGAGTAACTCTGTTGTTTTTAGTGTAATCATCTTTTTGCAGTTAATTTTGATATATGACAAATGATTCTGGTTTTATATTTAGGGTAGTACTATAAAGTGCCTTTAAAAGACATTCATTTCAGTGAAAAAGCAAGTCATTTAAAAGTAATAGCACAGATGATACACTGATATGGCAAAAATTGTGGAGCACTGGTGAGGAAGATTGGTTTTGTGCAATACTGGGTAAGAGGGAAGGTTGCAGTTTCTGAGAATCTTGAAACCCGCATGTGAGAGGCAGGAGCTGTTTCACTGGCCAGCCTTCCTGGATGAGGGCCTCAGCCCGGCGTGGGCGTGGCCTGGGCCCTCAAGGTATTTTACTGGTTGCAGGCTCCTTTGTTGTTTTGTTTGTTTGTATTGGTTTTCAATATATTTGAAATGCTCCAATCAGACAGGGTTAGGGAAAAAATGAATCTTTATTAAGGTCAAAAGGCTTTGCAATGGGGGAATGCAGTCAAGAAAATAATTAGAAGCACAGGTGAGAATGCCTAGCCTGAGGCAGAAATACTTACCCAGGGTGGACACTAAGCCACAGTATGTGGGTCAGATGCCGTGGCTCTTCCTGTTGGAGCCCAGAGGTCCCTCCCCTGGGGTTTAGAAGCAGACCAAAGTTTGGACCCTACATACAGTCTGAAAACAACTGAAACTGAAGGGACTTTTCCACGGCATCAGTCTTGGGTGACTTTGCCTGTCAAGATTACTGTTGATACTTAAACTCCACTGAGCCGTGTTCTTACTAATGAGAGTACTAACTGAGGCAAGGTGAGTTTGTAGCTACTGGTTAATCCTGCAACATGATTCCCTTACTTGGCTGTTGCTGTATAGATGGGGTCTGAGCTTGGATGATCTTTGTAGCCCAAGACCTGTGCGGTAATAGGTGCTGTGCATTGATTGATGCTTGGTCCATGCACCCAGTTCTCCATATTAGCAGCCCAGACTTTGTACACAAAGGTTGGGGATTAGTTTCCCATCAGGCAGATATGGTCAAGGTTATTATAACCTGGGGACAAAGGTTTTAGATTTATGGTTTTGAGTCGCCATTTCTGGCAGCAGCCACAGAGCCGTGACTCAGCAGTCCATTGAGATGACTGTCCAGTCATGACCAGAACATCCTGTTTGGCCATTTTACTACCTCATGCAGTGTGTATATAATCTCCACTTTTAGAATCATGTTTTAGAATGTTCCAGAGTCGTGTTACTTCTCTATTCTATCATCTATTACCATTTCTTAAGGAGGCTTTAAGTTATTTTTGCAAAAAAAAAAGGTCTATTTAAAATAGAGGAAGAAAAGGGGGCAGTGCCTGTGGCTCAAAGGAGTAGAGTGCTGGCCCCATATGCCGAAGGTGGTGGGTTCAAACCCAGCCCCACCCAAAAACTGCAAAAAAAAAAAAAAAAAAAAAAAGAAATAAAACATAAAATAGAGGAAGAAAATAAAAAGAAAAAGTAATACAAGGTTGCTGGTTAAGAAATAAAAATATTTCTGTTTGAAAGCCCTCTGTCTCTAATCTTGTGATGTATTTTGTGTACCAAACTTGTTTCCGCACCAGGAAACATCTATATGGATTATTTCACTACAATCCTATGATGCTTGGACTTGAATCACTTCCAGATCCAACAAACACCTGGGAAATTATAGAGACCATTGGTAAAGGCACCTATGGTAAAGTCTATAAGGTAACGAACAAGAGAGATGGGAGCCTGGCTGCTGTGAAAATTCTGGATCCAGTCAGTGTGAGTAACAGTAGTAAGTTGTATCCACAATCTAGTGTTTCATGCACATTGAATTTTTAACTTTGTTTTCTTTTTGGAGACAGACTCTCACTATGTTGCCCTGGGTAGAGTGCTGTGGCGTCACAGCTCACAGTAACCTCAAACTGTTGGGCTTAAGCGATTCTCTTGCCTCAGCCTCCTAAGTATTTGGGACTACAGGCATCCGCCACAACACCTGGCTATTATTTTGTTATAGTTGTCATTGTTGTTCACCTGGCCCAGGCCAGGTTTGAACCCGCCAGCCTCCGTATATGTGGCTGGCACCGTGACTACTGTGCTACAGGCGCCGAGCCTTGTTTTCTTGATATTAGGGATAATTTTCTTGAAATCTGGCATGAAGTGGGTTACAATTTGTCATCTTCTCTGAATGGACTCCACTTGGAGTTAAAACTTACCTATTGTTACGTGTTCATTTTGCTTTTGTTTTGGTTTGGGGACCTCTGAGCTCTTCAAAAGTTATTCTCTTGCAAAGGGTGACATATTCCACTACCTGGCTCTGTCACTCAGGCTTGGGTGCAGTGGCATCATCACAGTTCACTGTAACCTCAAACTCATGGGTTCAAGTGATCCTCCTGACTCAGCCTCCCAAGCAGCCTCCGAGGAGTTGTGGAGCTATAGGCACCACAACCCCATGGGCCTGGCTATGTTTTTAATTTGTTGGTAGAGGTGGGATCTCACTCTTGCCCAGGCTGCTATTAAACTCCTACTTCTCCTTAACTGCTTTGAAAATTCAGATATTTTTCAATATATTTTATCATATAACAACAACAAAAGCAACATGAAAAATTTAGAAGGTTTAAATTGACATCTGAATGTTTATTGTTAGGAATATATTTTGAATATATGGTAATGATGACATTAGAAATACATAGTAAATATGATTAAGTGATTACTTGAATGCGTTATCCTATCTGTATTCTTTACACGTTAAATGTAGCCCAGCATGCATTTTTCTACTCTGTTTAGGATATGGATGAAGAAATTGAGGCAGAATACAACATTCTGCAATTCCTTCCTAATCATCCCAACGTCGTAAAGTTTTACGGGATGTTTTACAAAGCGGATCACTGTGTAGGGGGACAGCTATGGCTGGTCCTGGAGGTAAGAGGCTGCCACTGAGTAACCTGTGATTTGAATAGTGCCCCAGTTGTGACCTTTTTTTAGAGGGTGGAGCTCATGTTAATAAACAAACAGTAGGTCCCTCCTTCCTGTCGCAGTGCCTCACCAGAGGTGGAATTCTCTGCCGGTCTTACAGGGTAGGCCATATGCTGACAATATTCTTATTCCTCTGCTTCAAAAGTTTAATAACCTTTCCTTCTAGTACAGAGTAAACGTAGGAATATAACCGGAAACATTTGTTTTCTTCCCTAAACTGGGAACAGTTCACAGTAAACATGTTCCAATTGGTTACCCCTCATTTTTAAAAACTGTTAATCCCAGGTTTTCTTGTCTCGGCCAACTTGGCTCGCCGAGTTCAGATCTGCCCATTCACGTTCGTTAGGCCTCATCTTAGATAAAGTTTCCTGAAGACTGCCTCTGAAGGGTTGGAAGTTTTGTTAGAGTTCTTGACAGAGATAGAACTAGAAGAAAGTGAGGCAGGCAGGATGAGGCCAGGGGCACAGTGAACAGTGATATGGGAGCAACAGAGGCTTCTGCCGATCCTCTGCGGAACTGGAGTGCAGGGAAGCTTTTTCAGAGTTGTTCTGACTTGTATCTCCACATCTGCCAGTCGCCTGTGTGCCAGCCCTGGAGGGGGCATGACCTTGAGGGAGGCAATTTCCTCCCTCATGAGAGGAGGCGATTTCTAGGGAGGTGTGCGGCTGGGAGCAGGGAGCAGGGAGCAGTCACTATTCCAAGCAGCGTCC
Source organism: Perodicticus potto (assembly GCA_963574655.1). Taxonomy (NCBI): domain Eukaryota; kingdom Metazoa; phylum Chordata; class Mammalia; order Primates; family Lorisidae; genus Perodicticus; species Perodicticus potto. Next base: position 36,746 of record CAUYRH010149221.1, read on the forward strand.
ACCCTGATGGGGGCATCTGAAGGGAACATCACAGTGTCCACTGTCGTCCTGCACTTTTCTTCCTTGTTAATGGGAATGAATGTGTGCATCTGGGTACAAAAGACTCAATTCCCCACAAATAGAATTCCATGACAAGGACAATAATGACAACGTGTGAACTGGCATATTAGGACAGACCTAGGGCCACATTCTCACTAGGCTCGCCCTCATTTGTTCTCGACTTGCCCCTCTGTGCCTGAGGCCACATAGGTGACTTGGGAGCCGGTAGACAGAGCGGAAGCCTTGAGGGAGAAGCACCAGGAGGACGGGCCGGACCCCACTTCGCCATCTGGTGCCTCTTGTCCAAATGTTCCTGGCTCTGAGAGGGCCTGGGCATGGGACGGAACGTCCTGGCTGCCATGGCAACCATGTATGGGAATGCGTTTGTTATATTTAAAGGGGATTAGCTGTAGGGAAACCGGTTTGACTATTTCTGTCACATCAGTTGCCTTCCTCGGAATATAAAGATGTGAGGGATTTGGGTTTTCAGGAATTATCATGTCCCTTTAGTTGGCTGGCTAAGTCATTCCCCACATTTCTCACATTATCCTTTTTTGGGTTTGATTAAGTCCCCGCCTTTCCCCCAGCCCCAAGAATATTAGGATTTTATCCTGTCAGGGAGGCTCTTCGGCAACGTTGCTGTGTTTCGAAATGGTATTGTTGCGGGCGTCTTGATTATATTTATCCTCAGCTCTGCAAGATCTCTGTGTTTCAGACTTCACTGTCACTTAGTGATGGAAGTACAGTGACTAGGAAATCTTGGTTTCTGCTCATTTCCCCCTTCTGACTCAAAAAGACTCTACATTCTGACATAGAGAACTAGATCTTTCAGGAGTTTTCCAGGGCCTAACAAAGAGCCTTCCCTCTGTGTGATCAGGCAGGCTGGTGGGCTGCTCCTACCTGAGGCCACCTGGCGAGGGAATGTTCTTCCTGGTAAGGGGTGACCCTCATGCACAGCACCCTGGTAATGGCACGGCAGTCAGAAAGGGGGCTCGTGGCTTGAAAGGTGAGAGGGAGCCCAGCACTATGAACTGAGCCTTGCTCAGATGCTCGCCTGCCAACTGTCTCCTGCCTTTTCAGAGTGACCATGCGCAGATAATGGGTGCCCTGAAATGCTGAATTATTCACTTCTTGGCAATACAATATGCGGCATTTATAACGTTTGCTGGTTGTTTTGGCACAAGCCGAAGTGGATGGCATGGGATGCCGGATATCCTCAGTCTTTTCTGTCCCAGGATGTGCCATCGGAACCAGCCTGGATAGCTACATACATTCAGTGCCTCTAATAACCTTATAGAAACACAGGGATTCCTGGACTCCTGATACTAGAAGAAGCCTCTGGTTAGACAATTGCCAGTTGTACCTGCTTTCTCTTTTTTACATCCAAGTGCCCACAGTCTTTTCTCTATAACCCACATGCTGCCCTTTACAACCTTACTGGTGGGCTCATTACCTTCACAGGATGGCTTCCCTGAAAGGTTCTCCGAGCAGTTTAATATTGTGTTTCAGTCGCCCAGCGTTCAGTTGAGGGGCAGAGGCCCAGAGAGGGGAGCGACAGAACCCATTACAGGGCAGAATTGGAGGGAAAACCACGCTTCAGCACTTTTCTATCCCCACGTGCTGCTGCTACCTGCGAGGCCATGTGCTGCATCATGGAAACACAAATGTTTTGGGGACTGCATCACTTCCCGACCACACTGGCACGCAGAGCGGGATGCTGATGGCAGTCCGTGCAGCCCCCTGTTTTGCCCCCACTGCAGCTTTTTAAGGCATGCTTTAGGAGTCTCACACGAGAAAATTATGACCCATTTAATATCGTCCTCCTCATTCTGTATATTGAGGTTAAATTTATGTTGCTTTTACTCTTTCCTTGCCTAACTTGATGAAAGGGCCAGTGGGAAGCTGTTCCACAGAGCAATTCCAGAGGATAGAAACACGTTGTTAATATTCCCCTTAAATCATTACAACTCTGAAAACAAAAGCAAATAAAAATGTCATTTCTGAAATTCATTACTGTTAGTAGAAAGAAAACAAAAGCTTTCTTTCATGATAGGCACCAACTGTATTAGAAAGATATGGAGAAAAAACACTCATATGTGATAATGTTTTGTAAAATTTGTGAATACGTTTTATTTTAAGTGAATATTACATTTTTAAACAGCTAAAAGGTTTACTATCTCTCAACTATATGAAATATGCACAATAGGAAATTAGACTTTTAAGAAAAAAAAACTCAGAAAAGATACCTAATAAGTGCTAAGACATGGGCTATATTTTTCTTTCTCCTTTTAGTGTAACACCTTTAGCAGGTAGGAACTATTAATTTCAGCATGAATAAAGTATTTTACTTAAAAGAAATGTTTTAAAGTACTAGTAAATGAGGCTGTGAACAAAACATCCCCTCAAAACCCTCCAAATCTTTGTTTTTAAGCCAGGTAAAATAATTAGTTTTTTAAAAATCTTTTTTTCTTCCCAGAGAGAGAGAAAGAAAGATAGAGTACTCTGCCCACTTTTTGCTTTTATTCAAGGTCTTAGACAATATAGTCTAGGCCTAACTATCTTTGTGAGCATTACGTATCAAACCATTTTTAGCCATTGCTATAGTGGCATGAATTAAATTTACCAGGTTAACAAATCATGGTCTTAGCCAGACTCTGATGGTCTGAAACAGGAGTCCTCAAACTATGGCCCATGGGCCATATGCGGCCCGCCGAGGACATTTATCTGCCCACTTGGTGTTTTTGCCGCTGCTGCCTGTCCTGCTTAGCAGCCGACTCGTCCCAGGCCGCAGTGCACATGTGTGGAATGTGCACCGCACTCTCCGACTCCCCTCCTTCTCTCTGTCTCTCGACTCCTCCTCTTAGGCTTGGGGAGACTGAGACTCTTGATTGGAGGAGTCATGAGCTTGCCTGTGCAGAGCCTGCTGCTGCCTGAGGACTGAGGTAAGAACAAGTTAGGATTTTTTTTTTTTTGAAGTTAGGAGGTCTATTTTTTTTTTTTTATTTTGCAGTTAGTAGGGCCTTTTGTTGTGGTTAAGGGGGGCCTTTTTTCCCTGAAATTAGGAGGTCATTTTTTTGCAGAGAGGGGGCACCTTTTTTTTCATTTTAAATATTGTATTTGTATTTGTTCACGTTTTTTGTTTGTTTGTTTGCAGTTTTTGGCTGGGGCTGGGTTTGAATCCACCACCTCTGGTATATGGGGCCGATACCCTACTCCTTTGAGCCATAGGAGCATTTGTTTTTTTACTTCAAAATAAGATATGTGCAGTGTGCATAGGAATTTGTTCATAGTTTTTTTTTTTAAACTATAGTCCGGCCCTCAAACAGTCTGAGGGACAGTGAACTGGCCCTCTGTTTAAAAAGTTTGAGGACCCCTTGTCTGGAACATAGGACTGGTAGGTTCTGATCGACCAGGGATGGGTAGAAAGCATTAGAGCATTGGACACTGTCATGGATAGTGCATTCCATCAAGTTCTAGAAGGAGGGCTATTGGAATGCTGGGAGTCAAGATGAAGGTATAGAATACTAGGACTGGAGAATAAAGGGAGAATTGAAATGCAACAGACTTATATCCTGCAGCAATGTGTGTTTAAGAGAGGGAATCAAGTTCAGGAACAGAAGTGATTCTACCCCCACCTGCAGCTCTAGTCAGTAAGCACATTCTCTGGAGAGAGACTGAAATGGGAGGTGAAAGTCTCAAGGTGTGATGTGAGCATCTTTCTACTCCTACTGAAGATCTAGGATTTCGAGTGACAAAGCTTTCATTCATCTAGTTGCAAGCCAGTGACTTTACCTCGTACTCAGTAAAATAAACATGATCCTCCCCAACACAGGAGGGAAAATGTGCCATTCCAAACTCACAGAGGGGTGGCCAGTGTTCAACATGATGCCTCCTTAGGGATCCAGAGTAATTTTGACTATCCTTGAATTTTGCTTTATGTTCTCTATAGAACCTAACACCCCTGAAAGACAAAGTCTATTGATCAAAATGGCACTGAAAAGAAATTCCTCTTAATTTTGCAATCTGACTAGGTCAAATCAATATGCTGGTATAGAATCTACTTGCAAGTTGGAGCCTAGGCTACAATAAAGGTCTGGCGATTGTGTTGCATGGATCATTCTTTAATAATGTAGAGGAGAGTGGATAGCTTTTTGAGCAAGGAACATTTTATTGCTTAAAATTATGACTGTCTTAGCAAATGCACATACTGTGATTGAATCAATATTCAATAATGTTAGAAAATAGATGAGGAATGTAAATGACTTTGCTATTTTCTTGCTTTGGAGCAAAATGCTCATTAAATTCTAGAGGCGTCAAGCTGCCACATTTCCTGAATGCTCAGGGTGTAGGCAGGAACTTCAGGGATGAGGACACACCTCTGTGTTTGAATCTGATGGTTGGCAGAGTAGGTGGGAATGAAGGGCTGATGTGCCAACCCTCGGGGCTGGGGTAGGAGGCTGGGCTACCTTCTTACAGCTGGAAGGGGATTATTTTATCAGATACATTTAACTGCAGTTCCTTGTCATGCTTTTAAAACGTTCAGCCCATTTCACCAAACATTTACTCTGGTTAGACAATTGCCAGTTGTACCTGTTTTCTTTTTTCTATATCCAAGTGCCCGCAATCTTTTCTCTATAACCCACACACTGCCCTTTAAAACCTTACTGGTGGGCTTATCAACTTCACAGGACAGCTTCCTTTAAAAGTTCTCTGAGCAGTTTAATTATACGTTTCTGTGAATCCTGGGAAGTCAGACAGCTCTTAAACTCTGACATTTAGTGAACAAAAGATACCAACTGAGTAAGATCCCTTTGTTGTTTTTAAATCCGTAGTTGAGTTTGATCCTGCTGACTAATAGCGGCTCTTAATCCCTTCATAGGTTCTAGAGTTAGAAAGAAAGTTTGTAAGTTGGCTAGCTATATAAAATATCACTGAAGAGGCCAATTGCAAAATTGGCCGCACTTAAAGTAGGGCAGGAGAGAGACCACAATGAGGTGTCAGGGGAAAATTCCAGGATGGCATTCTCTTAGATCATCACCCAGCCTTTAATTTAAATTTTCTGTAGGTAGAATTTTAATAGCATACTTGCAATTGAAGAAAGCACGCGCCTCCCTGAAGTGTGAGCCAGGCTGGGGAAGTGGACCTAATGAAGGTGCCGTCCTGCCTGTGTTCCTATCACTGCTTCTGTTTTAGAAGAGCAAAGAACTTGATCCATATTTTCATAATTAATTCTCACAGTTTCCCAAGACTGTCTCTTCTTTACCTTCCACATCCGGGTGGTTAGAAATTCCTATCAATTTTATCACATAAAAGGTCCCGAATCTGTCCCCTCCTTTCTATCCTCACAGCTCTTGACTTTGCCTCCCTCCTAACTCTGCCTCCCTTGATTGCCTCAACATCTCCTAATGGGTATCCCAGTTGTCTTCCGTCCATCCTCCAATCCGCTGCCCATGTCATTTTTCTAGAATGCAAACCTGAACATCAAGACCTTCTGCCTCAAGTCTGTTGCTAGCTTATTGCTTATTTCCCTTAAGTAATTTTATCCTGCTGTGATAATATATAATATGGAAAAATAAAGGCGCATACTTCTTAGCAGGGACCTACCTGTTGTTCCCTGGCCCCCATCTTCCTTCCTCATCTCCCTGCACTAGGATCCTGGGTATCCTTTGTCCCCAAAGCAGCACAGTTTAGAACTCATGCACACTTGCACGCACACACGCACACACCCCTCCCTCACTCTTTCATGGTTCCCCTCTTTGCAACAATGTCCTCATGTTTTCTCCCAAGATACCCTTCCCCTTCTTGTCCACCTGCCCCAAACCCATTTGTCCTTCATACTCATGGCAAATGTTATATCCTCTAGGAAGATTTCTTAGACTGTCTGTTCCCTCTCCGTCTTCCCTCAGCAGAGCTCACCCTTCCTTCTCCATTCCACATTCCATACTGTAATTTCTCGTGTCCATGCCTGGGCTCTTTGAGGCTAAGGATTGTGTCATAGTTGTGATTGAGTAGCAGGTAATAAACCTGACAGTCACAAACTGTTGAGAACATAGAGATGACTTTCTTCTTAATAAATGAGCTCAACTTTGTTCTTGAGGTCCCTGGCTAACTAAAGGAGACAACTGATTTATACCCATTTTGTTAAACTTAAGTCCAATTGAGCAGCTTCTTTGGGAAGCAGCAAATTTCGGAGTTTATGTCTCATTTTCCCAGCCTAGTTCAAAGTTAAGTCATTCAGGTAAGTACTGTTTTTTAGGGCTTCTTCCCTCACTCCTTCCACTCCCTTCTCCTTGGGCAGCATGTAGCTCTGGCTGTAAGCAGATCCTTATATAAGGCCATGCAAGTGAGGAGAGGGGACTCTGAGCCATCCGGTGATCACCACGTCCTCGTGATGATAAACTGCACCACCTGTCTTTGGTATCTTTGAGGTTTCTGGCCCCTGACACTCATTCCTATCATGAGGATTTCACTCTCTTTGTCCAACTTATAAACTCTAACCTTACCTCTGTCCCCAAATAGAACATAAAGTTCTGAATCTCTACAGTCATGAACAGGCTGCAGGAGACAGTTATTGGAATCTCAGGTGTAGTCTGCCTCGCCATGCCAGGCTGCCATTTCACTTGACACAGACACCTCTTGGTGTCATGAGGTCTCCTCTTAGATTTCTGAATGGAGAGAGAGGGTCATGAGAACCTGAGCCTCTATTATTACTACCCCTTTCCACAAACACCCACTGCCGGGCAGGCACATCCCACTCTATCCTCTCAGTCTCTCCAGGCTCCAGGCCCGCAGCCCCACAAGGGCTCTTCTTTCTCTTGTGGGGAGAGAACTGACTTTATGTCAAGTCCTAGATTCTTCCCCGATCATCAGTCCTGTGGCCAATTCTCTAATTTTTTATTCTTGGTACATAAAATCCAGTTTAGGAAGTTCTGAGAAGGTTACTGTATGTCTCTCAGAAGCCTAGTTTTTAAGTATTATACAAATTATGGCACCAAAAATGCATTCACGACTCAAGAGGGTATTATTAGATTGGAACTGAGTGTTACTTGCCTTTTTAGGCCATGTAAAACATAGTTAGAATCAAAAGAATGTGGAATCTTTGGGGAGACATTATGCCAGCCCTCCAGGTTAGGACCCTCACAGCCAGGGGTGTGGAGTTGCAAGTTAAACCTGAAGTTGGCAGACAGCAGATTTTAAAGTCATTTAACGTAGTCCCAAACTCATGGAATTATAGTTTTTAATGCATTTTGCTGCTTTTAAGATCCCTCCTAAGTCATGTCTGAGAGACAGTACTTTTATGCTAATTTTAAAGATTCCCTAATTTTATGTTAAACTTTTAGTCATACACTGTCACTTATGAATAATTTAAATGGGAAAGACATGGGCAGATTCATTCCTAGACTATCTCGATTGTTACATGAGCAAGATATCTGTGAAGTATACAGCAGAGAAGGATATACATATGGACTAAAAACGTCTGCTCACCTTTATTAAAATGTTGCAGTGATCATAATTAGAGCTAATCACATTTATAATGTGTTATCATCTCAATAAAAAGTTGTCTTCTTTTCAGAAAGCTATTAATCTCTGCTCCCTTAGGCTTCCTTGCTTAAAAAAGCCTGGTTGACTTAAGCAGCCATTACCCATGGGACCACCTGCTGTTCTCTGGTTAACTCTTCCCCAAATTGCAAAGTGTGGATAGGAAACCTAGGTCTTTAAGGATTTTACCATTCTAAGGTTAAGGTTGTCTGTTGGAATCTGATGGAAGCTCTGAATTTTCTCCTTGGAAAAATGCAAGATGCATATAAAACATGCTGTCTCCATTTTCAGGGTATTTACAAGGCCTGCTCAAAACAGTTAAGCATGCTTGATTTCAGATGGTTTCTAGCAAACCCAAACTTGCACATTGATATCTTCAGCTAGTAAAAATTATCTTTGAAAACCCTTATATTGTTGAGAAAGTACAGTGTACTTGCTGTATGTTTTCAAACTTCGTAATGTACGTAATGTACGATATATAACAAAGATCAAACATACAAAATATAACTTTGCAGTATTTGGAATTCTGGGGAAAAAAGAGAGAAGAACAGAAAGTTGCTGAGAGTCTAGAGCTGAACATGAAAGGTGAAATGTGTACGTAATGCAACTCCACTCCATGAACTTTACTTGCGGCAATAACTCTAGCAAGAGCTGCTGGTTGGACTTCCCATGACAGCAGTACTAGCACAGGAAGCAGGAAGGCTTGAAATCACTGTGTCAAGGGCATGTATCTTGCTTCTTCCAGTCCTTTCTTATCCTCAAAATGTATATTTGAAAAACATAAACAATATTTATATAAAGTGAAAGATATCCAGTAAGTCACTGGAATTACTCATATGGTTTTCTTATTGGAGACAGAGTCTCACTCTATGCGCTGGGTAGAGTGCTGTGAAGTCATAGCTCAGAGCAACATCAAACTCCTGGGCTCAAGCAATCCTCTTGCCTCAGCTTCACAACCAGGTAGCTGGGACCACAGGTGTTCAACATCCTGCCCAGCTAGTTTTCCCATTTTTAGTAAAAACAGGGTCTCGGTCTTGTGCAGGCTGGTCTTGAACTCCTGAGCTTAAACAATCCACCGGCCTTGGTCTCTCAAAGTGTTAGGAATACATACATGAGGCCTCATGGCCTCATGGCTTCTTTTTCTTTCAAATTTTTTTCTTCTTCTTTTTTGTATGAGGCAGTCTCTCTCGCCCCGCCTAGAGTGCGGTAGCACCATCATAGTTCACTGCAACCTTAAACTCCTGACTCAAGTGGACCTCCTGCCTCAGCATCCCAGAGGCAGGGACTAAAGGCCTGTGCTACTGCTCCCTGCTAATTTTTTATTTTTAGTAGAGATGGGCAAACAGTCTTCATGCCTCAACCTCCCAGAATGCTAAGATTTCAGGCATGAGCCACTGTGTGTGGCCCAAATTTCTAAATAATAATCTGTGCTATTATATTTCACTTAGCAATTGAAAAGTCAGCTTTTCAGATGTGCACTTCCACTCACAGATCATCTCTTTGAATAAAGAGTATACACACACACACATAAAGAACAAGATTTGACTGGGTAATAGGAGTTTGAAGTCTAATTATTCCAAGCTAGATTTTTGTGATCTGCAAATTGACTTTACTATAATGAGTCAGTAATCAGTGGGCTTTTTTTCCTAAGTTCTTTTCTTTTCTTTTTGTATGTGGTCTCCTCTCTGTGTTTGGCACCTCTTCTCGAAGCTGTGTAATGGGGGCTCAGTCACGGAGCTTGTCAAAGGTCTGCTGAGGTGCGGTCAGCGGTTGGATGAAGCAATGATCTCATACATCTTGTATGGGGCCCTCTTGGTAAGAATGTCCATGAAGCTGGGGATGACAGCAGAGGGGACAGTTTGTCCATTGTCCGGATCTTCATTGCATATTAACAATGGGGAAACTGCCTTATGATAGGCAAGGATTCTTCACAGCAGGAAAGTGTAGCCAAATGTGGACTTTCATAAGAAGTTTTCATACCGGAGTAATTGCTTTAAAATCAGCATGTCAATTTCCCTTTTCTCTTTCCCCTTGTTCGGCTGTGGTGGGACGCCATGCAGGGCCTTCAGCATTTGCACAACAACCGAATCATCCACCGTGATGTGAAGGGGAATAACATTCTTCTGACAACAGAAGGAGGAGTTAAGCTCGTTGACTTTGGTAATGACTGCTTGTCGTTTGTTTTCTTGATGTGTGTAGTTTAGCCAAAGGGGACAATTTATTGCAGTCTCAGAAGACTGCTGCCCCTCTGCTGCACCATAGGCCGAGGGGCTTTTCCAGTCAAACGCAGGCTGTAGCGCCGGGGTTTTACCAGATGGATCACCCTGGGAGATGCCGTTTGTTAATCTATTTTCAGCTTTAGAAGCAATTTTATTAAAGATAGAAAATAAAAGTGTTTCAAAAGAAGAACTTGGGTAGAAAAACTTTTTGGTTTTCTGGTAAGAATTTCACATCTCAGGGCAATTGTCTGTAATTTACATTTTGTCATTTCTTCTTTTGCATATGAAAAGAGAAAGCAGTTTGGTTTTTAAAATGACTTTCACTAGCCTTAGGCATACTTATTCCCAGAGAACAGAAGGTAAAAATAGTCCTGTGGGCCTGGGAGCTAACATCCCTTTAAGTTGTGATTATTGCTGCTACACATGTGAGGCTGGTTGAACTGGAAACATATCTGGAAATGGATGCGTGAAAGGAAATGTGGGTCAATATAACCTGGGGCGGAGAACTAGTAACTGTCTCTCTGCAACACTTACTGCTGATATCCACAAAGTGACAGACCATGTGGTTGTCCTTTTCAGGGTTACTCAATGGTTTAATCATCTAAATGACTTCATCGCTAGCTCATTGTTACAAAAATGAGAAAACAGAGAAACACTTTTTAATATGTTATCAATATCATCATAGTAAAAAATAAGGTTGACAATCTTGAATATTCATGGTTTCATTCCTATGATAGATTGAGTATAAAAATGTATCAGTGAATAATTTCCTCAGGAAAAATAAAAATCAATGAAGTTGTTTTGGGCATTTTGGTCATTTCACTAAAGAGCAAACAAAGAAACATAGCAGAGGGAGCACTTTGTTCGAATCGAGCCAACTCCAGTAACATGCTGTGTGTTGAACATTAGAATGTGTTTTCCACACGGTCCTGGAGGTAGTAAATATGTTTGTGAGGGGAACAGATTAGAAGGATGAGGATGAGATGGGAATTGATTCTAATTTATCCACTCGTTGGCTTTGTGATTTGGCATGAGAATAAATGTTGTTAATCTTTGCAGTAGAAGATTCTGAATTTTCAGTCACTGAGGAAGAAATTTCTGGAAACTAAAAACAGAAAGATATAGTTGTTTTTACCAAAATTGTAGTGGAAAACTTGGTGAAATGGGAAATTAGCCATGGTTCAATAGAGTTTAAAGAGACCTCTTTGGCTTTCTAATAGAGAAGCTTAGCTACCACTCAAAACCAATCCATGGGTCGTTGGCAAGTTTATGTCTGATATTCTCTGAAGTGTGTCCTTTGCTCACGCAGCAGTCAGGTTTCTAAGTTCTCATCATCAGTGACATTGTGGCAAACTCAGTCATTCTCTTAAATGGATATGTTAGTCTTCTGCTTGGTATAAAGGATTCCTTACATTTGTAAAGTATAAAAATGTAAAGTCCTTATATTTTCACATTTCCTGTCTTATTCGGTATTTAAGAAGAACCCTTTGTGTTGTAACTGTTATTATTACGAAACCGAACTAGGCTCCTCTCATCCAGTGCAGTAAAGGCAAACCCTGACCCCAAGATTTGCAGCAAGAGAAAAAGACATTTATTGCACGGCACCAACCATGGAGAACCAGCAGCTAACACTTAACACTCGAACTCCCTGATGGCTCACAAGCAAGGATTGTTAAAGGCAGGAGTACATTTCAGGAAAGCAGAAGTTGCATGCATCGCTTCTTGGCCTTTTGGCTAAGATCAAGTGTAGAAGTTGCATGCAAAGTCATAAACCAATCCACAGAAGTCATTCATTAGTTTGGTGCATGGGTATCACTTTCTCCGGGCTCCTTGGGAAAAAATTTAGAACAAAGAATGATGGTCAGGAGTTCCGGTTCACGTCCCCCTTATCTGAGGACTAGGTGAGAGCGGGTCACATTTTCTATCTGGTGCAGGTTTCTGAACAACAGCTGAAGAATATCTATGATGTTATCTTTTAGCTTCTATAGGGAACCCACGTCCCTGGCCACTCTGGCTTGGTGGGAGACTGCTATCGCTGTCTTCTGGTTTATTAGCTCAATCATTTTCTTTTCAAGGTCAGCTAGATGCTTGGAGTTTCCCTTGAAGAGACTCAAGATTTTTCCTCTATCTCCATGATTGGGGGGGCCTGGCAGGCCCTTAAGAGTGGTTCCTGCTCCGTCTCATTATCATTATCCCTAGTTTAAGATGAAAATCCTGAGGCAGTCGCATAATTAACAAAAGTCCTAATTGAGATGGAAAACATTGACTCTTAATCCAGTATACCTTTCCTTCAACTTTATTCCCACTTGGTATAATGAAGAGAGGTGGTTAAAGGACATCGGAATTATATTAAAATTCAGATCCTCAACTTTGAGTCCTAGATAATAGTATTAGTCAATTTCTTATTCCATTTGACAGACATAGCTTTCCTGCCAGGTTGCAGGGCTTCCAGGCAAGATAAGGCATTGAAATCTTTCTATGTTGACACTGATGTTCTATTATAGATTATACATGCTGATCTTCTCTCTCCATGAAATGAAGCACTTTATTAAGAACAAAATCACCTGAAATAATTTGGAAATGGAACAGGAAGATATTTTGGGATGATGCTGATTATTGACATTTTTCTTTTATTCTAAGGTTACAGTGATATGAACAGGAATGTTCATTAGGAAAAACACATTATAATGATTATTTTTTATTATTTTTTATTTTTTTGGCTGAGGCAGGGTTTGAACCCGCCACCTCCAATATGGGACCGGCCCCTACTCATTGAGCCACAGGCACCACCCCATGATAATGATTTAGATAGAATGATTAATGCTCCAGCACAGAGGCTGGCAAACTATAGCTTGTGGGCCGAATATGACCCACCTTCTATTTTCATAGGGCCCATGAGCTAGGAATGGTTTTTATATTCATAATAAAATGGAAAAAAACCTCAATAATATTTTGTATCATATGAAAATTATATGACATTCAAATTTCAGCATGCACGAATAAAGTTTCAAAGGAATGCTTCCATGCTCATTTGTTTATGTTTACTGTGACTGCTTTTGTCCTATGACAGCAGACTTGAGCAGTTCTGACAGAGACCAAATGGCCTGAAATGTTTGCTATTTGGCCCTTTATAGAAAAAGTTAGCTAACCATTGGTCCAGCATCCTCCTTTGCTCACTTCTGAATTCTGACACACTTTTCTGGTAGGTGTTTCAGCTCAACTCACAAGTACACGTCTACGGAGAAACACGTCAGTGGGTACCCCGTTCTGGATGGCCCCCGAGGTAAGCAGAGAACATCTAGTCCTTTGACTTGTTGAGTGCCTTGGTATGATGCCTTTTTGTGGGTAAGTCCTATGCTGTCCAAAACTTTCAGGGAAGAGAAAATCTTTTATCTTCATTGAACTTTATGAATCATTTGTGAGTGCTCCTGATAAGACTTCATCTTAGAAAAGTAAGATTAAGTCACAGCTAGCCCATAGGGTACCTTCACGAAATTAGAAAAGTGTGTTCCCTCCAGAAGATGCAACCCTCTCCATCTCTGAGAGTCATGACTTGAGACGTTCCTCCAGTCTTTGTATACATTAGAAAAAGTCAACTTCTCTGGATAGGTGAAGAAGCAGCTTTCATTGCCAACTGTCCTGCAGAACTACTGCCCTTGTAGTTTTTGTTTCCATGTACCTAGGCAACTTCTCTTGTGTATTTTGTCGGCTCTTTAGAGTAAAACATGAGATTTGGTCCTAATTTAGTTCTGGCATCCCAACAGACCTCTCCGGAAAATGATGTTGACATTTGAGGAAGCTTTTGGCTAAATAAGGCCTGACCTCAAACACCAGTGCAGTTTTGCTTGTCAGGAGAGCATTTAATTACATAGCATGCTGATCTTTGCTTGAGAGAAGCGGACGGGGATTAAACAAATGGGTTCTTTTTATAAGAGGACTTAGGCGGCCACCTCCTTAGATGTCTTTCCCGCGCCTGTCTATCAGCATGGGGGTCGTTCCTCTGCGTGATGGCCAGAGTGGTCTCCCAACAGAGTGAGTTCACACCAATCTCTGCTTAAACGTCTTCCGTGACTCCCTATCACGTATGGCCCTCCCTTTCTTACTCGGGTTAGAACTATTTTAAAGAAAAAGAAAAATGCTACTGATTCTAGTGTTTACTTAAACCTTAAATGTGTTTCTTCAGTAGGTTTTAAAAATCAGGGAACTAGATATAAACTCCTTGTCATTTATGTTAGTAGAATTGTAAAGCAAACGGAGAAACATGTATTATGAAAAGACTACAAAGCTGGGAACATTCAAGTAAGCAGCTTTAATTTAAGGAGACAGAGGCTGCTGCTCCGTGCAGCTCAGTTGTCTTTTATAATGTGGTTATGTTTCAGAGGAGGGAAGCAGGGTCCTTTTGAGTCTGGCTCACCCGTTACCATGTTCCATGTGGTGACTCAGTTCTACCACTTTGTTTCAGCTGGTGGGACCCCTTGGTTCCCACAGCATTTCCTTTGGTCTCTGATGGTTAAACGTCTCTGTTGGCTGGGTGTTAACTTAATAACAAACACAGTATGGACGAAATTCAGGGGCAAATCGTCATCTAGATAATCTGGAATATGTTTTTTACTCTCACCCCATTATGATTATTATTGTTAATAGAATTAGAATTGAAACAAAATCAGAGACACATTTTTCATAGAGACTTTACGAACTGCCCTTTAAGAAACACTGCAGGATAAAGTCAAAACTCCTTTGGATTTCAAATAAAGTCCTTCATATCCCAGCTCCGAATCTATCTATCCAGCCTCATTTTAGATAATTCTCTCCTAACTTACTTGTTTTTAATGCTCCAGAGGGAGTGAACAACAGATTATTCTCCAAATCCCTACAGATATACCATTCCTTTAAACCCCTGGTGTACTATTCTAGCATCTAGAATGGCCCTCAGAGCTCTGGAAAATTCCTTCTTTATCTTCAAGCCTGAAATGCTAGCTCTCCTAGGAAATCTTCCCTCATCCCTTGCTGACACTGACGCTCCTATCTTGAGTTTCCCTGCAGCCTCACAGCTGACCTCTAATAGGGCTTTAACACCACTGCCTTGCAGTTGCTGGCAGACAAGTCTCCCAGCTGGATTCTAAGCTTGGAAGGGACTTAGGATGCCTAGCCGTCAATATAGTGCTTGATACAGAATAAGTGCTCAAAAAATATCTGTTGGATGTGTGAATTAATTGATGTTTAAAACAAGCCAAAGGGATATGATAATTCTGGGGGCTGTTTGCGGAAGGCCTTACAACTACTGGTAGTAGCAGATTTGTACAGATTTTGATTTGTTCTGAAAGGAAAGTGTACCTGAGGTCACTTAACTCACATTTGGGGTGTCATAACATGGAAGATGGTGTTTCTGTTCTAGTACACAGCAAACTGGTATTTTCAGAGTCACAAAAATGTAATGAAAGACTGCCCTTGGCTTTGCACATTTATTATGAGGTGTTTCAGACTTTCCAGCTTTACTTGTATTAAGTAAAGGGTGCAGAGTGCTTCTTTAGGGGGCAAGTTAGTGGTCTGTGGTCAGCACCTACTGCCCAGACTCCCTGGAACTAGCTCCTGTCTCAGCAGGGTGAAGGTAGCGCTGCATCCTGCCTGCTGTAATGGGTGACTGAGGAATAGGCAGTTTAAAGTGTGGAAACCTTGACAGCACTTTCAGGAGCAAGTGTCTGGTTGCTCAGAGCAGAATTCTCACAGGATCTGTGCTCTGGTCCAATATGCTCCCAGACCCAGGCTGCAGTCCGTGGGTCGTCGGCCTGCACTATTCTCATGTTTTCGTTTTCCAAATGGAGTATTACTTTTTCTAACAAAGCCTATTTTGCTCCACAGCAATGTTCACAAGAACAACCTTGCAATTGTTTCATTCAATTGAATGTCAGTTCCATTGAACAAACATTTATACTGTCCACTGTGAGCAATGCTCTGGGTTGAGGACAGTCCTTCAAAGTATAATCAGTAATGGTTCAAATTATCATTGTCTTCAAGTGATGGCCTGCATTGAATATTAATCTTAATATGCTTTCTCTTCTGCTTATGTGAATAAGTAGTATTTAGATTAAATATGGCAACACCAATACCACTATATAATCGTTGCTGATGACTTGTGCTTTTATTTTTAAAATGCAATGAAAAGATCCTTGATTTTATTTTGCTTTTGAGAAATTGAACTAAATTATTCTTTTCCCGCTTTTATTTCCATCTTTATTTCACAAGCTTGAGTAACTGTAACATTTAATTCAAATAGGCTATACTATGAGCCAGGTAGCTGATGGAGTGTGTCCACGCTATAGTCAAATGATGAGCAGTCAAGACACACAGCATGAACTGACTGTCACATGGTCCACACTCTCTACTCATTTCTCTTACTGCCTCCTTTGTACAATATGAAAGTTGAAAAACTGGCTAGAGCAGTATCAATTCAGCAATGTAGGGGAAGAATTCTATGGGGTACCCTTAGCATATTAGTATTTAGAAACAATGATTCTGGGGAGATAAATTGACTGGCATAGTGAAAGAGTTAACCTAAAAGTCACTATCAGTACAGTTTTTTCTTTTTTAGGGATGGGGGTCCTCACCATGTTGCCAAGGCTGGTCTTGAACTCCTGGGCTCAAGTGATCCTCTTGTCTCAGCCTCTCAACTTGCTGGGACTACAGGCACATGTGACTGTGCCTGGCTTCAGATTGGTATAATTTCTAATAAAATAAATACATTGTATGTCAGTAGCATACTGTGACTGCAGGAAAGAGTATTTTAAGAGGGAAAGAAAAAGTTCAACATAGAAACTATGTATCATGAGCAAAACAATAGAAAATTAAGTTTCTCATATAAGAGCAAAAGTAGTAGATTCCAGAGTTTATTGTGCCAGAAACTTAACAAAGTCATCAAAACCCAGGTTCTTAGATTTCTGTGGCTGTGAACAATGCCAGCTGCAGGGCTTCATTGTTCGGACAATGACTTCGGGGTGGTTATGACAACATCACCTGTACAGCATGCCAACAGTCATGCGGTACAAACAGAAGCGTCCTTGTATAACCGTGTGGCTGTCTTGCAGCCAGCCAAGACGTTGAAGTGTGTTTTCTTCCTGTCCTGGGGTGGAAGGCTTGTTTAGCTCTTATTTATTTCCTAGGTCTGCTGTAATCAAGTGTTGTTACAAACTGGGTGGCTCACAACAGCGGAAGCAGGAGCGGCCTGCTGGCAGTCCTTGGCGTGTCTTGGCTTGTGGCTGCACAGCTACAGATTCTGCCTCAGTGGCCCTCTGGTGTTTTCCCTGTGTGTCTGTCTTCACACGGCCATCTTTTTATAAGGACCTTGCTCACAATGGATTAGGGGCCCACCCTTCTCCAGGATGACCTCATTTTAACCAATTATATCTGCAATGATCCTAACTCTAAACACGTTCAAATTCTGCGGTCCTGGGGGTTAGGACGTCAACATTTTTTGGCGGGGAGGACACAATTCAACTCATTACACTCTCCCAAATACTTAGCACCCTTCTTTTGTAGTAAATCATTTAAGTTCTCAAGATAATCAGCCAACTATTTGGACCCTGCATCCCAAATGGTTGGGCTGCACCCTTTAAGTAAGCTAGGTAACCAGCAGGTTCCAAAGTAGCCCTCCCAGCTACTCAGGAGGCTGAGGCAAGAGCCTGAGGTTGCTGTGAGCTGTGTGATGCCACGGCACTCTACCGAGGGCCATAGAGTGAGAGTCTGTTGCTTAAAAGCCCTGCAGGTTCCAAAATAGCTTACTTAGAGGGTGCAGCTTTGCCTGCCTGTGCGCACACACACA